>JAKSZP010001670.1:0-96059 GCA_022478985.1 Massospora cicadina | reverse complement strand
CTACACCTTGCCTGTAAGGAGTCAGAAATTGGGGCCGGTGGCGTTGGGCCCATATCAGGTAGTGAGGGCGGTGAACGAGGTGTCATTTGAGCTGAAGCTCCCAGAAGGGTCAAGAGCACATCCGGTGTTGCATGTATTGCAGCTCAAGCCATTCTTTGGCCAGCATCCTGAAAGTCCTTCTCCTTTATTCACAGCTGGAGGAGGAGCTGAAGAGTATGAAGTTGAGGAGATTCTTGACACCAATGTGGTGAGAGGACGTCATTCATTCTTGGTACATTGGGTGGGTCATCCTATTGAGGAGTCCACATGGCAGTCAGCTAGGGATTGTGCCCGATGTCCTGAGAAAATCCAAGAGTTCTTTCTGTCTAGGGGGGTGATGTGACAGTTGAGGTCTATCCTCAGCATCACATTGCCCTGATCTTTGGTAAGACAGGGCAGGCTATGTCTGGATGTATGGAGGAGGAGGGGGCGTTGGTCCTGGAAAGGACGCCTAAGGGGAAGGAGCTTGAAGGAGGCCAAGGAGCAAGATGGACGTCCAAGTCGAGGAAAAATGGGAATCGAGTAACATGGGTAGTTTTGAGATTCGATTTGGATTCAAATCAAGAATGAATAGAACGGGTGCTTGGAAGTTTCGCGGTTCGTTTAGGATTCGAAATGGAACTGGCGCGGAACTGTTAAGGATCGGAACTGGCACAGAACCATTGAGTGAGGATTACGCGATCCTGCTGTAAGGTTTACACCAAGCATCAGTCAGATTAGCACCATAAGCTTGTGTTATATTTTATATTAGCTTGTAGCATGTGTATATAGGGAAGGAACTGGGAGCTGGAGGCTTCTCAGTTCTGTTTTCTATCAACCTGGCCAATATTAAATATAAGAACTTAAAATTCATATATTTATACTTTGAGTTTATTTTAAAAAATATTGCCTAACTGCAGCCATGTTTGGTTTGAATCAACAAGAATTGGACTTTGAGAGTGAGCTTGGGAGAGCTATTGCCTCCCTTTATACCTTGTCTTGGAGTCAAGGCATGTTGCTGGGGTTAAGTATACTTGCAACTGTCTTCCAGGGGGTGCTTATCCAGTCTTGTAGCGCGCGCACAAGGAGAGTAGTATCAGGAGCCCTGTCAGCCTTATGGTCTGTAACATGGATCCTGTTGCCCAACTCATTCGTGGCTCATTGGAAGGAGCCAGTGCGTTACACTCTGGCAGAATTGGCACACCTGGAGTCCAACATCCCAGCCACAGACTACAGCCCTGCTTGGGGCTGAAGGGCATATGCAGCTGCCCAACTCAACGCGCTTGAAAGACAACACAAACATTGGGTTTGTGTTCAATACAGGGCCAAACACATTACAGAGGGCGGCATGTGCTCCACATATTTTTTTAAAAAATTCTTTGCACCGCGCCAGAGCGTGGCTTGCACACAGGTGCAGAGGTTGGATAATTCCATAGCGGATAAGCTGGCTGAAGTGGCAATCAAACTACAAAAGTATTACTCTGAGTTGTACCAATCTGATCCAATTTAGCCAGCTGAAATGGCGAAATTTCTCGATAGCACTCACATCTGCACCATTTCAGGATACCCGAAATTAATGAATTTGATTACTCCAAATGAACTCTGGTCCATCATCTGCGGTGCACCAAATTGGAAATGCCCAGGCCCTGATGGCATTCCATATGAGTTCTATAAGAAGTACTTCAAATATCTATCCCCACTGCTGCTAGCCTCCCTTAACCAGAGACTTCTGGATACGCGCCTTATACCAGGAGGGCAAGAGGCCTTCACCATCACACTCTTCAAGAAAGGGGATAAGCTAGACCTAGCCAATTGGCGCCCCATTTCTTTAACTAACACGGATACAAAAATTTTAACTAAAATCATGGCTAACCGTTTAGGGATTGTAGCATCAGCCACCATCTCCCCATTACAATTCATTTTCATACCCAGAAGATTGATTTGGGACAACTTGCACTCTGTGGCTAATGCATGCCAGTCCACGGCCTCTGGGGCACTTGTATTTTGGACCAACAGAAGGCCTATGATAGAGTGAACTGGGAATACCTCATGGCCTGCCTCCACCAATTCCGCTTGCCCCTTCACTTCATCAGCTGGGTAATGCTGCTTACGGAATCTGCAACAATGGCAGTGCATGGCCCTGGCTTCCTCACGGAAGTAGTCCGCCCTCAAAGGAGCCTACGCCAAGGGGACCCCCTTAGCCCACTCTTATATAACTTCAGCCTTGACCCACTACTTCGAAATATCAATGCCCGCCTCACTGGGGTCCATGCACCAGGCCAAGCCCCAGTCAAGATGATGGCGTTTGCAGATGATTGTGTGGTTGAGGTGTCAAAAAATAAAGATGAACGCGTGCTTGAAGCTCTCATCCAGGAGTATTCCTGGGTAAGTAATGCTTCACTGAACGCTTCCGAAAACTGAAATCATTCTCCTTGGTCAGTATCAAACCTGCTGGGCCCCAGCGACCAATGCCCAGCCCAGACCATCCGCTTGCACACGTGCTCACCTTCCCTGCTCACCCCACACCGCCCCACTTGTGCTCCCCTTTGTGCCACGCCCTACCATAGGGCCTGTCCGCCATCTGGGCGTGTGGGTGGAGGCAGGCGGGTATGCCTCAGCAGTAATGGAAAGTCATATTCTAGACAACGTGATGTAGCGCATCGCCTATCTCAGAGCCCACCCTACTTCCCTTACTGGCAGGGTTGTTTTAGCCAACTCAATGCTCCTCTCCAAAGTCTGGTTTGGAGCCCACGCAATCGCCTTCTCCTCAAGTTTTTTCAAATCTATGTATGCCCTTCTACAAGGGTGTCTATGGTCAGGCCACCAACCACCAGTGCAGCTTGAGGTCATGTTTGGTCCTCGTAGTCATGGTGGCATGGGCCTGCTCGACTTTAAAGCCCATGCTGCCAAGATCCTGGGCACCTGGATTGCGGCCATCACTACCCCTACGCTCCCCTCCCAACACTGGTCCCGCGCGGCCTGCTCCAACTTCTCCCGCGCCATGGGCCTTAACAATCCATCGCACCCTCACTCCTTGATGAAATATCTGGCTTCCCACCCATCGGCCACAGGTCCTCATGGGACTAAAACCCACTACAAACGAATCCTCCTCTCCATGCAAAGCGCTGAGTGGAGAATCCATATTAATGGACACACAGCCCAGAGAGGCCGCCCCTCTCCTTGGTTCACACAGGAGGTACAGGGGTTACCCATTCAAGATGGCTTGATCCCCACACGGCCCCATGTCCTAGCCAGGGTGGGCTACCTGGACATGATGGACATCCCTTATTCCCTTGAGACCCAGAAGACTATTTGGAAATACGCACACCATCCTCTGTTGCAGCCTCAAGTCCTCTCCCCATGTGTGGCGCTGCCTGAGGCGGGTGTATCGTAAAGCTGAGCACTCTAACGCTTTACACTCATCCTGTGTCGTGTGTGGCCAGTATAGAACGCTGTTCCACTGCCTGGAGAAGTGTCCTACCTCTAAAGTGATATGGTGCGAAGTTCAACGTCTGATTGGCCAGGATCAAACACATCTCATCAGTCTGTCAAGAGATATGTTTGCTTTATCAATGGCCTCCCCCTTCCACCCTCCCTCCGTGCTCTGGTGGTTGCAATCGCCATGTGGACTATCCACACGATTGTCTTGGATGCCATCGCAGGCTCCATCCCCACCCTCCCAGAAGCTGTCCACAGATTCTGGTCCCATTTGGTGGACCGCTTCCAGGCGTGGATGTTTGGGTACCTCCCACCGCGTCGCCATCAGCTGGTCTCCTCCTGGTTCCCAGTTTGGTTCATCAAATCAGACCCTTTCCTCCACACATGTTCAATTGTGGTTATAGCCCCTTTACACGTTCCCTCCTCCTCCCCATAGTGGCGTTCTCACTGGCAACAAGAGATAGCATCGCTTCTCTGGGGTGCCTTACCTGTTACTAAGTTTTGTTTTCTTTCATGTCTACATTTGGAAGTGTCCGTCCCCTGGTCAGCCTTCCCCACAATAAATTAAAAATTATACATTGCATAAGTTAAATTAGTAGGTTGATTTGTATTTTCAAAGATATTATTATCTATTTTTTTAGTACTAGATGGAGATATTATTATCTAAAAAATTTCTCATATGTTTATACAATATTAATTATTTTTGTAAAGTTTTGCCATATAGAGTAAAAATAGTGAAGCTTTTGATTATTGAAATACAAATATAAATTAAAAAACTTTTTTGTCCCAATATAATTTTCCAGGTTTCAGTTGTTGATAGATTAAGTTGATTTTACCCAATTCAATGGTGTTTTAGGTTGAATTGATTTTGCTCTTTTGGGTGTGGTCAAATGTTTGGTGGTATATTGTTTGACTTGATAAGTTTATTTTTTCAATTTAGGATTCATTTGATATATTTAAAAAGTTCTTAAACTTATGGGTTAGATCTACCATTTTAATCTGCTAACAAGATAATCTAAGAAAAGCTTGAAAAAAGTGTTTTTGAACTTTTAAATCAACCAACACCAAATTTCCACCAACCATTTACCAAAACAAATTAACTTATTGATTCAAAAAGTTTACTAACCACTTACTAAAACTATTAAGCTTATTAATCAACACGATCCATTAACAGCTTGGCAGACCATTGATACTATTAAGTTTTAAAAAATCAAACTGCTGTCAAGTGAACTAATAATTTCATAATAATCCATTGAAATAGTAATTCCCCATTTGATGAATATTCATTTTTTATCTTGGTTCCAGTTGATTCTCAAAGATCATTATAAGCACTGAAATATCACTAGAAACAGGTATAAATACCTTCAGTTCTTATCACAATAAAGTATCAAATTATGAAGTCTAACCTTCCTGTTGTGAAATATCATTTGAGTTTCAAGAGATCTCCTTCCCTGGGTATTTTAGTCATAAACACCCAGGATGAACGACTATGACTGCCAAATTGACAACCCTGAAAATCCTGAGAGTTACACTATGTCGCTAACCACCTGTGGGTAAATACATCAGAAATCCCTAGTTTACCAACAAATTGGTGATCCTTCCAGGGAACTTGTGAATGTTTTCCAGAGCCAGGCTGTGACCCTGACGTTGATAAGACTCAACAAGGCAAACTTAGAGAAATTTGAAAATGGTCCAATAGATGAATGGTTAGAATTCTATAGCTCCTTGGGTGATGACCAATATTTGAATAACTGCCAACAATTCCGTGAGGTGCTCAGCCTTATAAAGAGTGTGGCAAGGAGGTGGCATAGTGCTTACCTCCCGTTTGGCTTCTGGGGTGAATGGAAGGAGTGTGCCCATGCCAGGTATGGGTATCCACCACATGACTATAAGAGAAGTTCTTGTGCATGTGTCTAAAGAATTATGATAACGTCACCATTTCTTAGACAAATTTGAAGACCTACTTAGACAATGGCACCAGTCAGGCACCCAACTCTGTGATTATATTGACCAACAGTTACTGGAATGGTTTATTGATTACTTAGAAAGACCATACCTAAATTCTGTCCTGGTTGCCCAACCTTCATGTGCCGACCATGATATTGAAGTCTGTCAACAGTATGCTCACCTAGCCAGCCGTCAGCCTACAAAACTAAACACCAGAAGGCTGAAGCTAGAGGAAGAAGAGCCTGAGGGTGAGTTAAAACAAAGTTTCTTCATATCAGCCCTCCCTCTGAGTTTACCACACAGATGAATGCCTTCTCAAAGAAAGTACAACAGCTCACTACGTTAGTACACGGATGGCCCCCACAAAACAACCTTCACTCCACAATTGTAATGAGCCTGGGCATTATTTCAGACAGTGCCAAAATCTCTGCTGGCAGTGAAAAGTGGCTCATTTAAATGGAGGTGTCCTGATAGAGCTACTCAAAGAAATCATGATGCACCTCCAGCTCCTGGACAGGCAAATATTTTCCAGTCTGCACCCTTTCAGTACCCTAATACGCCACCAATGCCTTATGGGGAGCGCCAGTAGGACCCTATCCACTGTATCACTACCCTTATACAACTCCATCACTAAATGACTACTATGGGATGGGGACAATGCCTTACCAGCACCCCTATGTTAAACCACTGGGATAGCGTCGGCCCCTCTTCTGACAGATTAAGTACTCATCAGCAAAGCTTGAAACAAAAAAAGCCTAACAAATCCTGCTGGCAAAAATATATGATGCTGAAAAAATGGAATTAAAAAGAATTATCTAGCCACAATATATATGGCCACCTAAAAGATTGAGAATTAGTGACATTTTGAACCCAATGAAGAAAAATTTTAATAAACCACATGGAGTAAATTTGGAAGAATATGATGAACCAAGGAAAAAAGATGTTATATCTCTCCAGTTACCCAATTTTGCCAAGCAAGCAATGGAAAACCTGCAGCTCCAATGCTACTATTGAGAAGTTAGTATGACTTGATGATAAGCTAATCATTCTGGCAGATTGGAGATTAGAGTTGAGGCAAGCCTTGAGAATGAGCAGAAAAGTTATATTAATATGAAGCAGTTCGATTGAAGTATAAATAATAAGCAAATTAAGGGAATTCTGCTGAGACCTTGATACAGATGAAAACTCCTAAAAGGGAACTAATAGGAGATTACTAAACAGAGGATGGATTTGATTTGGAAAAACAAGATAAGAGTTGAGCCAAAAGACTGAGAGAAGGAGGTTTTTTGATATTCCACAAATAGGTTCTGCGTTTATTTATTATAATAAAAATTTTTAAGTGGGGCTATTGCTCCATATATTATAACTTTTAGATCTTGTTAGGAGTTGGCAATCTGCATATTGTCTGATTTTGTTGCTGAGTGGCTATTACCCTGTGAAAACCATCTTGGAGGAATCAAACCAATCACGCCAAAAAATTAATAACTACCCATGTAATACAGCAGTTGTCCCTACAGAAACCCATCAGTAGTAAAGAAAACAACTGCCACAATATTTTAGTACCACAACAACCTATGGTGCTAGTTCCTAATACAGCGTCATACTAACCTAAAGGGGTCTCAGTTACAAAGATTTTAGAATAGACGATTATTACAGTACCACTTGAGGACTTATGCAAGTCCAGCCTGGCACTACAGCAAAATATTCATCAAGCCTTTGGTCTAACATGGCTTCTAAGCGGAGGCTCAAAAGAGGAATACTTACTTACCAATACAGCTTCACCCCGCACCATGGAGTCCCTCTTTGGATATTCAGTGCCCATCCTCCTCAATACAGGTTCTTCAGCAAATATTGTGACAAAGAAGTTCCTTCTGGACATTGGATATGAGGAAATCCTTCAGAGTGACATGGTCTTCCTGATGGTTGGTGGAACTCAACAAGCTTGTTGCGGTCAATTATTTGACCTTCCTGTGGAGATAGCTAGAAAAATCTGCTATATTGATGCAGTAGTTTTTAATCACAACCACTTCTAGTTGTTGCTTTCCCAACAGGCTCTAAAGGATATTGAAAAACACGCCAACTTTAAATTGGAACAATGGTTTATGCAGACAAAAAAGGAATGAAGCCCCTGGCCGCTACATATTGTAACTAAGAGATGCCATCTGGAACCCCTGAGAAACTATCCCCTACTGGTGTGATGATATAACAGAAAAAATTAGTGCCTTATCCACTTGGAGGATCAGCAAAAGGAGAACTTATCACAACTACTCAAACATTTTGAGACACTTTTCTGCCATGATGGTGATGATGTTCCACTTTCAACCTTAGGTTCACACCAGAATGATGTTGGTGACTCTAAACCCATTGCCAGACTACCATGCCGCCTAGCACAAGTGCAAGTGACTTTTTTGAAGCAGAGATCAAGAAAGGGCTAGCCACTGGTCTCATTCGCCCCTCTGAACTACCGTGGGCATTCCCTGTTGTAGTTATCCCCAAAAAGAATGGAAACTCCGCTTGTGTGTTAAATACATCCCTCATAACCGAGTAATGAAGAGAAATGCATACCCAATGCCACTGATCACAGACATCTTCATACCATGGGAGGCGCACAGTACTTCACCATTATTGAATTGTTCTCTGGATACTATCAACTGGAAATGGAGGAATATCTATTCAAAAAACAGCCTTTTTCACCAAGTTTGGAAAATTTGAATGCACTCAAATGTCCTTTGGTCTTACTGGAGCTCCTAGAACCTTTTCAAAAGGTTATGGATAAGTAATTTCGTGGATTGAGAAGTCGGTGTGTCACTGTCTACCTTGATGATATCACCGTCTATTCCACTGATTTCAATTAACACCTGCAGGACCTAGGAGCAGCACTTCATTAGATCAAGAAAGCAAACCTTGGAATTAATGAGTCAAAGCTGATACTCTGCACTATAGAGCTGAAGCTGCTAGGGCACATTATCTCACCAGAAGGAAAACGCACTGACCCCTTTAAGGTGAAACCATCTCTACATGGTCCATCCCATACAATGCAGACAAACTCATTACTTTTTTTGAACTGTCAACTACTATCAGGCTTTTATTCCAAACTTCAGCAAGATAGCTGCTCTATTGTTCAAACTCCAGAAAAAGGGAACACCTTGGACTTCAGTGATGCTGCCCACCAGAGTTATGTTAGCTTGAGAAATGCATTTATTCAAGCTCCCATCCCAATATTCCAAAACTTTAACAAAGAAAATTAGATGTTCACAGGTGCCATTGTAATCCCATTGGAGCTTTGCTTACACAACTATGAAGAAATAATTCTTTTTTTTAATTTTATCTCCAAGAAATTTTCCCCAGCGTAATAAAACTACTCAACATATGAGAAAGAGGTTCTGGTTGTGGTGTTTGCTCTTTCTAAATTCTGATATTATCTGTTGGACCAGGGGTTGCCATATTCACTGACAACTTAGCAGTAAGATTTCTGCTAACTAACCCTATCCCAAATAGACACTGAGTATGCTGGATATATGAGTTGATGGAGTTTAATTTAAAATTTGTGCACCACCATGGACGGCTCAACGCAGTAGCAGATGGGTTGTCATGAGTCCACAATAACCCAAAAAGACCAGCAATCTTTCATATGGGAAAGATTGAACTTGAAAAAAGCCACTGCAGATATGGAAGTTCCTAGAATCTTTTAAAGTGACAAGTGATATCCAGGATATACTATCATCTAAGAAACGTCATTCAAAATTTCCAACATTTGAAGGGAACCTGTATGTATGCACCAAAGGATCAGTGGCCCAGGCGGATTCAAGAAATCAATGCATGAAGTAGATGAAGGAAGCCCATGATGATGCTGGACACATACCTTTCACTCAGATAAGTAAATTGAAGCGAAATTCGGGTTTTTTATTAAAATACAAAAAATGACCTCTGATCAAGCCAAAAATTACCAATGTCAATGCAATTGATGCATGCTGCCCCAGCTTGGGGTGGTGGTGCACCATCATCTGGCATCTTTTGGCCGCTGCAGAAGCGCTCCTGGGCTGGCTCTGCTAGCCCTCCCAATGCTACTTGCGTTATGTCCCACCTCAGGACTTAGACCACCACCTCTCAAGCCCCCAGGTAGTGCTCTGGAGCCCTTTGGTGCTCCTACTGAGCAATTTGATTTTTGGCCTCTGGGTCAAATATGGGAATCTTTTCCCATATGCAAGCATGGCCATCTCAATGATGGCCATGGCAATTTCTAAACTTGCTGGTTTTAATAACTTCAATGCTTTTTGGGGAACTTTGATCTTGTCTTCTGTTTGGAACCTGACGCAGCAGCAGCCAAGATGCAAATCAATTTCATAAAAATCCTGATTTCAACCATTTGCACGTGGCTCCGGATGAGGCCACTTTAGTTGTCCAGTTCTCTGGGTTGCCCTCCCATATCTCCCCTGAATGCCTCCATCACGAGCTCATGGAGGGTTTGGCCTTTTACAGCGCACACCTCATGTTGTAGTTCGTGGTTCCCCAACAGGGCGGATCAGTTGGCAGGCCTCACGCCTTTGCAACGATCTTCCCATTTCATTGTGATTCTCACCTCATGATTTCCCCCCTGCATTGTGATCAGATATGCCCCTGATCGCCAGTTCTGGGCGCGCATTGGAAATGGCCATGCCATTTGCCCCTTGTGTTTCAAGCTTGACCACTCAAAATGCAAGTGCCACACAGTTTCTGCTTCCGCCGCTTCCACCACTCAGCCCTTGGGCGTTAGGGCCTGCAGCCAATTTTGAACTAATTTTTCAAATGGGGCTTTATCCTTCTGCCCCCAACCTTGGGGCAATTTGGCGCTTCTCAAAAAGCAGTAGCCAGTTAAAACCAAAATTTTAAAAATTTAATTCGATTTTGACCATATTATGGAAGCCTGAGTTGATGGCTAAACAAGTTTCAGCTGAGCTGCCATGGTCAACAGCAAATGGCCAATCAGTTCCTGCCACAGCCCCAATTCTGGTGGCTGCCCAGTGCTGGCCAAATCTAATCCATTTAAGGCTCTCAAATGTATTGATGAGGATGAATGGCCATACCGCATAAACCAGATTTTGCTTTGGAGGAGTACTTCGTCTACCTTCCCAAATTGTGTTCCCATCATTTTTATCAAAAAATGGTTTTCCAAATTATAAAAAAATTAACAAAATGGCAGTTGAGGCTGCAACTGCCACTGCCAACACCCTACATCGCCAGAAACTTCATGGAGCGATGGAGTTTATTGTTAAGGGTAATACTACCCCGATTTTCCCCATGATTTTGAGGAAGATGCAAAGTATAAAATTGAGGAGCTTGCTTTCAATGTGAGCCATGCTTGCATTGACACAGCAAAACTTTTCTTTTTAACCCCAATTATCCTGAAACTTGCTGGCACATCAAGTCGCTCACTTGTGTGCTGGCTCTCATCACTTTTTTGCATTAACTTGCTCAATACGTTGAGGTGATGGATACCACTGGCCTCATAAATGAATAAAACCCCTAACTATATCTCTTTATGCCCCATGTCGCTGATTCTCTCACTCCAATGCTATCTGCTATGGTCCACCAGTTAAAGCAGGCGCCGGACAAAAATTTTCCCAAAGCTTACTCACCTTCTGATATGGCTTCCTAGGCTGTTAGCTGAGTTGCTATATTAGGAATTATGTTTTTAATTCTAATAATCCCTTTGTTTGGCCCATTTGCAAATAAAGATGAGTGATGGTTCCCCCTTTTTGGATTAGGCACCACTAGTGCTTAAAAACGATGCTGGACACTTTGTAGTACAAGCCACCTGGTTGAGACTCTTCGCTGTATACTGGTGGCCAAATGCCTACACTGAAGTCAGTAACTATGTATCCACATGCCATGCCTACCAAGTCTTTTCTAAGTCTCCAGGTGTCCAGAAGCCCCTGAACCTTATAGCAACACCTGGACTATTTGAGATGTGAGGCCTCGACTTTATGGGACCTTTAAGAGTTGCCACTGATGGATCAAAGTATATTATTGTAGTCCATGTATACTTCAGCCGTTGCCCTGTTGCTAAAGCAATTACCAGAGCTGATGCAGCTACCACAGCCCAGTTCCTATATGAAGAGATATTTACTATCTATGGACCACCTCAAATTATTTTAACCAACTGGGGATAACATTTGTGATAATAAATTGATTAAGGAAATGTTGGCCCAGGCACGCACTTGTCACTCCATGACAACATCATACAACCCTCAGTGCAATGGCTTAATATTTATTTGAATCATACACTGATGAATGCCCTGTAATGAAGCATCATAGACAACCCTGATAAATGGCCTGAACGCTTACCTGCCATCCTTTGGGCATACTGAACCAAAATCCATAATACTACCAAGTTTATGCCATATGAACTACTGTTTGGAATAAAGTTCCAGCCCAACCCATTAGCTAAGCAAATCAGCAACCATTTCCCATCAACTTGTCACTTAAAACGGTCTGACATGGAGAAACTGGTACAAGATCATGCCCATTTGAATGAAGACCAACTATGAAAAACACCTCAAAACCCAACAGGTTTCTACAGTAGGAGACTAAGTTCCCCTGTATCAAAATGAACTTTATGAACTCCCACTCCAAAAAAGCTCACCTACGTATCAAAGGGCCATTTAGAGTTACCAAAGTACACCCCTATGGAAACAACAACCTAGAAATACTTAATGGAGTGCCATACCAATCAACTATGAATGGCAACTTCCTCAAACTTTACCATTATAAAAAAGAATAGGGGGAAAGTCATATGGATTAATAATTCCATATTGATCTTTTGTAATTGTAATTTCCACTCAATAAATATTCATTTTTTATCTTGATTTCAGTTAATTCTCCTAGAATGTTCTAGGCACTGAAATATCCAAAAAACAGGTATAAATACCTTTGGTTCTTATCACAATAAATATCAGATTAGTTTATTTCCATTTTTTGTTATTTATCTTTCAGTTTTAAGAGATCTCCTTCCCTGGGAATTTTTAGTCATAAACACCTTGAATGACTGACGATGACAGCCAAATTAACAACCCTGAAAATCCTGAGAGTTACGCTATGCTGCTAGCCACCCATCATGGAATACATTAGAATCCCCTAGTTCCCAATACTGATCAGCTGTAATGATATACCAAATACCATGATAATATATAGCATTTTCACTTAATACATATAGAGCATTTTATTTTATTATAAAAATGAATCAGGCTTTGTGGTTCATATGGACCCCTCTCATCCATCTATATCCAAATTTTCAAGACTCTACATGCTAAAGTTTTGGTTGTGCATCAAGCATATATACAGATATACATACTTGATTTTATTATCTAATTTGTAAACACATTCACTTATGTACTGATATACTGACATACTGAATGACTGACATCTGTAACCTCTGAGTCTGATAGGTTAAGACTATTTGGGTGAGTGGGTGAGAATTGGTGAAACTTATTAAATCGAAACTATCAAGTCTGATGGATTCAATCTATTTGGGCAAATGGGTGAGAATTAGCAAATATTATCTCATAATTCACCAAATTTCTAAAAAAAACAAAAAAATCAGTTTTTTAACGTAGATAATCAGTAATTTTGAAAATAACCAGCTTACCAGCCATAAGGCAACATCAAAGCTGTTAGTCTGAATGGCTTAAGTGTAGTGCTGCCACATCCTATAGGTTATGTCTGTGTGAGCTTATAAATAACCCTTGATTGATGCCAGATAACTATGCTTGATATAGATAAAAGTGATTACGCTAGGATTAAAACAACTGACCTTTTTATAAAATTTAAATTTAGAACCAATAGCCAAGCTGATTATGCTAAAGTATATATATCTAAAATCAATTAGATTTTGATTCAGTTTTGATTTAGATTAACATTTAAAGACCCAAATAACCGCTAACCACTTAAGAAAACCATTTAAATATCAAATCAACTGAATATCCAACTGCTTAGCCTCAAATATATACCAACTACAAGAGAAAAATATAAAAATTTCACTTAATACATATAAAGATTTTTAACATGAAAATTAAATTTTTAATGGATTTTGCATTGTCATTGGAGATACATAAGTGTTAATTTATAAACCTCTACTTAACTTTTCTTTCTCGTTGCAAACACCTTTGCAACCCATTCAATTCAAGACTTAACTAGTTTGATAATCTCATAGAGGGGATTAGTCTGCGCCCATGTCTGGGAGCAGTTGGGCAAGCAAGGCAAGAGGAGCAGGCGGAAGGCCCGCGGCCTCTAACGTTCAAAAACGCCCCAGAGAATCCAGCGGAATAGAAAAAAATCTAAAAAAACTGGCGGTCACAATTTCCCCGGAGATACTCACATGGCAAGCACGATGCAACCAGTACATCAATATGCCACATTCCCAGCCACTTTCGTCAGTGGAATCTGGAGTCTGTGTGTATCTGGACATCCAAAAAACGGCCCTATGGGAAAAATTTTGTGAAGATGTACACAAAATTTTCCTGACTGCGGTGTATGTTGCACCTCACTCCATGTCACACGGTTGGCTGGACCTAGGCTTCAAAAGCAAAATAGCAGCAGATGAGGCTGCAGCAGTGCGCATAGTGGTTGACCTCCCCGAAGGGCAATGGGTCGTCAAAACTAAATGCACCAGATGGACAAAATCAAACCAAATTTTCCTCACGTTTGACTTTTTGCCTACTACGGTAAAACGTGACATTTTGGAGCAACACCTGAAAGATGGTCTCACCATATACGGCGAAATACAATCTTTCAAAATGCAACGTTTCACGCTGATGCCACACCTGTGCACTGGCAAAGCCATCGCAGTTCTGAGCCCAACTGAGGAGATCACAAAGGACCTAACCCAGATCCCACACTCCACCTTTATTGATATCACAGGGCACACCACCCACCCATTCCGGGTAACTGTGGACAGCGCGCCCCCCATTTGCACCCACTGTGATGCGTTCGGCCATAAGGCATATGTGTGCCCCATCAAAGAGGGCGTCACATTCCAAGAGCACCCCTCGGCGGCCATGGCCAGCGGAGAGGCGCACTACAAAACAACTGCAAGCACCAAGGAGGCTTTCCCGTGAGGAGCACAAGGCTGCTACCTATTGGTAAAGCCCATCTCCCCGCAGGAGTGGAAGAAGGCCAAGCAGGCCCATAGGACTGCGGCCAAGGAAGCGGCCAAGGCCACCACCACCATCCCACACTCACAACGCCAGGAGGACATGGAGACCTTCGCGGTGGAAGCAACTCAGGAATCCATCACCCAATCAGATTGGGAGGCCCATGCCAAATGGGCCACTCAATCTGAGGTTCCAAGGGAGATTCGATCTCACCCAATCACTGCACCCAAGCCCCAGTCAAAACCAACTTGGGACCTATCCCAACCAAAAAATTTTTTTTTGCCCCACTTGACGGTGCACCAAACTTATCTGCACCGCAAAAAATTTGTCCAACGTCGGGAAAACAAAAAGTGAAGGCCAAAGCCAACGTGACTCTTTCCACAAAAATTAACAAAAACCCCAATAGTGTTGCTGCTAATACCCACGCTGCTGTGAAAGCCCGTGGGGACCTGGAAGAGGCTGGTGGGCCCGGGGCCCACCCCTTGCACCTAAGGTGCGATGGGGGAAACCTTCACTCTAGGGATGCTGATTATTGCTGGACTCAAGGCCTCCCTGTCTTGGGCTAGGAAACTGAGTTTTTTACAAAACAATTTACCCGTGGATATCCTGGCCATCCAGGAGTCCCACTGTCCACGAGGTTCCAAGGAAGTTTGGAAAATAATGCTCCTACCATCCCTATCCTTTTGGTTGAAGCACTTTGGGGTGCTAATTTGGAAAAACAATTTTTTCAAATTTACATCTTCAGAAACATTCCTAAATGGCCGAGTGCTCATTGTCACCTTCTCATGTGCTGATGTTGCACACACAATCGTCAACATTTATGCCCCAAACGGTGCACAAGAGCGTCAGGAATTTTTCTTGTCAGTCAAAACCCTCCCGCTACCCCCCAATTCTTTCCTAATTGGCGACATGAACTGTTGGCTAACCTCACCAACGGACTGGTGGCCGCCCTCACCCCACGCCCCACAGGGTCACATAGAACAACGCGTTCTAAAAGCAACCCTTGGGTTAATGGATGCGCTGCCATGACATGCCCCACTGCTCGAAAACATGACGCGTCCCCACATACACAATGGCCAATTAAGGTCCATGACCCGCATTGACCTTATTCTAACGCCGGCGAAATACCAACCCCACATCTCCCACTTCAAAACAACGAAAATGGAATTCTCCGACCACTGACTGGTCTCAATAACATACCACTTACCCGTCACAGTTGCAAAGGCCCCACATTGGTGCAAAATCCACCCCCCAGAGCTCGCGTCACCAGGATTTCCACATGGGTGGAAGAGGCAACTTTGGCAAAATTGTTTGTTGCACCGTTTTGCGTGGACCCCATTTCCACATGGGCAACTTTCAAAGAAGACACCATCCGCCACTATTGCCATCTCTCATCCAGATGCTCACGAGCCACATCGGCAGTTATATTGCGCGTGCTGGCAGAATTGGCCCACTTGGAGTCCAACATTCCAGCCACAGGATACAGCCCTGCATGGGGCCAGAAGTGGGCTGAGGCAGCCACCCATCTCAATGCACTTGAAAAGCAACACAAATATCGGGTTTGTGTCCAATACAGGGCCACACGCATCACTAAAGGTGACAAGTGCACCGCATACTTCTTTAAAAAATTTTGCACCATGCCAGAGCGTGGCCTGCACACAGGTGCAAAGATCAGATAATTCTATTGTGGACACACTGGACAAAGTGGCAATCGAAACGCAAAGATATTACTCCAAGTTATACCAAGCCAAATTAATTCAGCCAGCTGAAATGGCAGAATTTCTCGACAGAGCTCATATCCGCACCATTTTCTGATACCCAGAAATAATGAATTTAATTACTCCAAACGAATTATGGACTACCATTCGCGGTGCACCAAACTGAAAATGCCCAGGCCCAGATGGCATTCCATATGAGTTTTTACAAAAAATATTTTAAATATATATCCCCATTGCTGCTAGCCTCACTCAACCAAAGCCTGTTGGAAACGTGCCTCCTACCAGGAGGACATGAGGCCTTTACTGTCACACTCTTCAAGAAAGGGGATAGGCTAGACAATGCCAACTGGCGCCCCATTTCTCTAACAAACACAGACACCAAAATTTTAACCAAAATCATGGCTAACCATTTAGGGACTGTAGCATCTGCCACCATCTCCCCAGAACAATTTGGTTTCATCCCCAGAAGGTCGATTTGGGATAACGTGCACTCAATGGGCTAATGTGTGTCAGTCCACAGCCTCTGGGGCACTTGTATTCTTGGACCAACAAAAGGCCTATGATAGAGTAAACTGAGAATACCTTAGGGCCTGCCTCCATCAATTCCGCCTACCTCCCCGCTTCATTAACTGGGTGATGCTGCTCACGGAATCTGCAACAATGGCAGTGCGCGGCCCAGGTTTCCTAACAGAAGTAGTCCATCCTCAAAGGGGCCTGCGACAAGGGGACCCCCTGAGCCCACTCTTATACAACTTCAGCCTTGACCCACTACTGCGAAATGTGAATGCCCAACTCACTGGGGTCCATGTGCCAGGCCAAACCCCAGTCAAGATGATGGCATTTGCAGATGATTGCGTGGTGGGGGTGTCTAATAACAAAGATGCACGCGCGCTTGAAGCCCTCATCCAGGAATATTCCCGGGTAAGCAAAGCGGCACTGAACGCCTCCAAAACCGAAATCATCCTCCTTGGTCGGTTTCAGAACTGCTGGGCCCCAGCAAGTAGTTCCCATCCCGGCCCATCTGCTCGCCCACGCCCACATCTTACTAACTCAAAACACACCGCTCCACTGGTACTCCCCTTTGTGCCACGACCTACCATAGGACCGGTACGCCATCTGGGCGTGTGGATGGAGGCAGGCGGATATGCGTCAGCAGTAATGGAGTGCCATATACTGGACAACGTGACGAAGCGAATCGCCTCTCTCAGAGCCCACCCTACTACCCTCATTGGCAGGGTTGTTCTTGCCAACTCTATGCTCCTTTCCAAAGTCTGGTTTGGAGCCCACGCCATCCCCTTCTCCCCAAGCTTCTTCAAATCCCTGTATGCTTTGCTACAAGGTTGGCTTTGGTCAGGCCGCCCACCACCAGTACGGCTAGAGGTCATGTTTGGCCCTCATCATCATGGTGGCATGGGCCTACTTGACTTCAAGGCCCATGCCGCCAAGATCCTGGGCACCTGGATTGCGGCCATCACTGCTCCTTCACTCCCATCCCAACACTGGTCCCACGTGGCCCGCTCAAACTTCTCCTGAGCCTTGGGCCTCAACAATCCATCAAACCCCCACTCCCTGATGAAGTACCTCGCATCACACACATCAGCCACAGGTCCTCACGGGACCAAAACCCACTACAAACGAATCCTACTCTCCATGCGAAGCGCTGAGTGGAGAATTCGTATTAGTGGACATACAACCCGAAGAGGCCGCCCCTCCCCTCAGTTCACACAAGAGGTACAGGGGCTACCCATCCATGATGGAGTGATCCCCATTCGATCCCAAGTCCTATCCAGGGTGGACTACCTGGACATGATGGACATCCCTTATTCCACTGAGACCCAAAAGACTATCTGGAAATACGCACACTATCCTCTGTTGCAGCCTCAAGTCCGCACCCATGGTGGCGCTGCCTGAGGCGGGTGTATCGTACAGCTGAGCGCTCTAATGCTTTACACTCATCCTGTGTCGTGTGTGGCCAGTATGGAACGCTGTTTCACCGCCTGGAGAAGTGCCCCACCTCTAAAGTAATATGGCGCGAAGTCCAACGTCTGCTAGGCCAGGATCAAACACATCCCTTCAGTCTGGCAATAGATAAGTTTGCTTCATCAATGGCCTCCCCCTCCCACCCTCCCTCCGTGCTCTGGTGGTTGCAATCGCCATGTGGACTATCCACACGATTGTCTTGGATGCCATCGCTGGATCCATCCCCACCCTCCCTGAAGCTGTCCACAGTTTCAGGTCTCATTTGGTGGATCACTTTCAAGCGTGGATGTTTGGATATCTCCCACCGCGTCGCCGACAGCTGGTCTCCTCCTGGTTCCCAGTCTGGTTCATCAAATCAGACCCCTTACTCCACACGTGCTCAATAGTGGCTACGTCCCCTACACACGTTCCCTCCCCCTTCCCATAAGTGGCGTTCCCGCTGGCAACAAGAGATAGCATCGCTTCTCTGGGGTGCCTCCCCTGGTACTAAGTTTTGTCTCGTCTGAGTCATATTTGGAAGTGTCCATCCCATGGTCGGTCTTCCCCGCAATAAATATAAACCTCTACTTAGTCTAAAAGGTAGTTAAAAACTGATTGCAAGACTTGAACATTACCCACATTGTGAGTTAAAGAAAAGCAATTAAAAAGTATAATTTTTCCTAATTTGATCAATAAAATCAACCAGATTGATAAAATGAATTATTGTAGATGACAATCAGTGAACTTACCATGGAATGACAAATTAAATCAACCAATCATATATTATATATTGCCATGATATATGTCCTATGGCTGGGGGAATGTTTCAGACAATTAAAAGTCCAGTAATGTAAGAAGAGTGATTCAGATGATAATAATGATTATATCAGCTAAAAGACCTTGGCTAATTCTTAGTGGAACCCCTCAAATTGAGGTAATACATTTGTAGATACTTCTCAGCCAAATAGCATGAATTTGGGTAGTCAAATTTCACCAAATGTCAGAATTCCTTCCCGAATTGTAGATTTGAATGAATTGGATGACGAAATTCAAACCCAAATTTGTCAAAAAACTGAAACCATAATTGGGGATAAACTTGACTAATTTCATGCTATAAGTCTGGGCTTAAATCTAATCTATGCGGGGAATGAATCCCAATTAGGAATTGAGAAATATATTTTGGCTTAGTATGCATGGAGATGGACTGGGTAACCACCCAGGTTCTCCATTATAATTTTGTTTCTAAAGCAAGTAAAGATTTCACACTCTTTTGCCAGTTTTAAGATATATTTGGTCTACTCTGTTTATTTAGTGTAAGATTAATAGTTAGTATCTACAACTCCAGGTATGTTAACCTGAGAAAAGACTTTCCATCCATGGAAAGAAAATACAAAAAAAGATCCAGCATTTTGAACTTTGGGTTTTCTTTCTAAAAATTAAAAAGGATCAAGTGGTCTAAAGCCCTTGTTCTCAACAATTATTGTGCTTCCTGCCAGGTTTACCCTGTGTTCATTATAAAGCTATTATATAATGAGCAATATTAAAGCAGCGTTAGATCCCTCTCTGGATCAAGGATGCCTTAACTTTGTGGAAAAAATTACCTGTGGTGATACTTGGGATTAAACAAATAATTTTACCATTGAGCAACGCCAACTTGAACTTTTGATGCAACTACTGACCTTAAAAGAAGATTCAGTAGTTTAACCACTTGTTGCCACCAAACTCGGCCCTTTGTACCACCCAAAATTGGGTAGGTTCAATAATTGAAAATATCAACGCCTTACAAAGTAAGATGGACGCTCTTAACCCTCACGTAGCTCCCAGCAATAGCAGTTCCTCTTCAGGTGAAAACCCCCCCAGCGTCAATCCATGTAGTTTGACCATTAACCCCTCATGACACATTCAAACCATTATATAAAGAAAAGTACGTCCCAGGCGAAGGGAGTATCTTCACTTACATATTTTGTTATAAAAGTGCCATAGAGGAAGTTACCAACACCCAAAGGCTTAAACACATAATCAACATGTGTTTAGGCGCATAGCTTAAGACATTATGATACCTTATCTAATTCATTGCCAGACTTGGGATGATGCCAATGCTGCTTTGCTCTGGGAATTTGGGAGCAACTTAACTTTATCCAACCAAAAGCAATCTTTTATGGACATATGCCTTAAGTGGGGAGAATTCACAACTGAGTTTGCTCACAGCTTTTATCTTGAGGCTCAAACATTGGTCACTGGAAAGCGTCTTACTTTAGATGACACTATCACTGTTTCATTTTTGGCGTTTAAAAGTATGCCTAACATTCCACTTCATCTAAGCGGTGAAGTATAACTGGACGTCTCTCCTCCATATCAAAGAAGCCATTTTGGAAATTCCGGCTGACATGATCAACCCCACTGGGCCCCTTTGTTTTAATAATATGCCTCAGCCCCAAGTGCTAGCAGTTACACCCCAAGTCGCCTACCACTGAATTATTTTTCATTTTTTGCAAGAGAAACAACCATACTGTAGAACTCTGTCACATCTTTCTATATAGGTTGGCAAAAGATCAGTCAGTATAGGACAGGAGGACCCTATGCTGACAACATTCAAATGACTCAAGACCATTATACTAGCTCTAATCCTAAGCCAGCACCTCATGGTGCTTTGTGTTAGAGGTGGCTGCAGGTCAATGTACCCTTCCTATCCAAGGGGATAAAATCCTCTTTTTTATTTATATTGGGCATCTACCTAAACAAATTTTGGAGGTCAGAGCCTCTAAGGAAAGTCAAGCTCTGGCAGATAAAACCTTTTAAAGCATTAAGCATCCCTGATCTTGTCTGCAGCAAAATCCTCCACTTGCTTCTCTCTAAATAATTACAAAAGTTTATTAGCCATAAATCATCAGTTTGGCACTTTGGCGGTTTGAGTAGAGTTGGTCATTCATAAGGTTAAAGTCTTATTGATAATTGATACCAGCTCACCGGTTAACATTATATTTGCCCGACTTATTCAGAAAATAAAAATGTCTCCAGACTTAATTCATGAAGCTGAATATGGAAAGGCTGGTGATTGAATGACTAAAGCAATTGGGGTGTATTCTGACTTACCTTTAAAATTTTATTTGCCTCTATTTACTGCCCCCGCTATTTCATTATAAAATGATAACTACAAGTTTCTTATTGAAGTCCAGTTAATGTGGGAGTTTAACTGCATCATCAACCAGAAAGAAAAGTACCTGTCCCTACTAGGAGTATTGGATTCCAACAATATTTGAACTCCCAGTCAAAAGTAAAGGAGCCTCAAAAAAATGAATATGCCTCCTCAAATACCCATCTTCCATTTGCAAAGTCAAATATCAGGTCTTAGCAGGCATAACTAAGTTATATCTAAAGCCGTTGACGCTGAAGATGGGATCCTTCTGTATGCCCTTATCTATTACAATACCCTCTGGCTCACAAATGATTTTGGATATGGAGATCATGATTCACATCTCTCTTAATCAAGTTTTGGAGCTAAGTGGACACCCAAACCCTTCAATTAAAGAGGCGTTGACCTGCATGGGAGTTTTTATAGATCCTTCCTATGGAAAATCTATCTCTATCTTATTGGGGAATTTAAAAAATTAAACCCAACTAAGTCCCTTGGCATGCCCCTATTGCTTATGTAAAATTAGTTCACATTGAGAATATTGCTGACATAAGTTAATTTGATTCTTTAAAAAAATTTAGCGTTTTGATCTTCTATCTACCATAGCTTTAGTTGACAGCCAATTTGGGGACAATCTCACCCCTAATGAACGCCAGAACTTCAAAGACTTCATACTAGAGTATGGTTATAACTTTATCCTTGGGACCAAGTGAATATGGAAAAATGTCAGGGGTTATCCGCCAAATTTAGACCAAGGATCACACTCCATATAAAGCTCAGCCATAAAGGAAATCTATAGTTGAGGAAGATCAAATGTCCTTAAAGTTGCAGCAACTGTTGGAGGCAGGACACTTGTGCCTTTTAAAAGCCTATGGGCTTCCCTGCTTCTACTAATCTGGAAAAAGGATGGTCATCAATGTTGTCTTTTATTTCGCCAGCTCAATTCAATCACCAGAAAGGATAGCTATCATTGCCGCATATAGATAATTCCTTACGCTTAATGTTGTTTTCACTATTTCTGGCTATGTATCTTGCAAGTGGGTACTAACAAATTGATTTGTCGCTGAAGAATTGTGAAAAATGTGCCCTCATTTCAAGTGAAGGACTATTCAAGCCCACTTGAATTAAGCAGGGTTATGTAACGCATCTGCTACCTTCCAACGCACCATGGGCGGACTTTTAAGTGACTTGAAATGTTCATTTATACTAGTCTATCTTGAAAAAATTACCATTTTTTTGAGACTTTTACTGAGCACATATATCATCTTCAGCAAAATATATAGCGGTTATGGCAAGCCTCATTAAAACTAAAGCTGTCAAAATACTCCTTCTTTCAGAGAGAAATGTATTTTCTAGGTTATAAGGTAGGCAAAGCTGAAATATCATTGATAGAAAATAAAGGTTATGGCCATTTCTAAGATGTCCCACCTAAATCTCTATGAGACGTACAGGTTTTTTGGGGGATGGTGGGATATTATTGTCAGTTTATTCCCTGTTTTGCCAAAACCTCCGAGCCTCTAGTATATTTGTTGAAGAAGGACATACCCATTCAATGGAAAGAAGAGTAACAACAGTCCTTTGACCTTTTACGCTCAGCTCTCTCCCATTCAACAGTACTTATACATCCCAACTTCAATAAACCCTTTCTTCTTTTAACCAATGCTAGTGATATTGCTATTGGAGCCATACTATCCCAGCATGAAGAAAACTTAGTAGGCCATCCTATTTCCTACTATAACAAAACCCTAACCAAAGCTAAATGCAACTATAGCGTTATGGAGGCAGATGTTTGGCAGTCCTACTGGCTATTAAGCATTTTTAGCCCTACTTTTATTAGAATCATCTTACTTTAATTACTGATCATGCTTCTTTGCAATGGCTACAGCAAACGAAGCATCCTGACGGGATGTTAGCCCAATGGGCATCAAATTTAAAAATTATGATTTTTCCCCTATTCGTTGGCCAGGGCTCAGCCATCAAAATGCGGATTTCTAATACAGGCTCCCCATATTAACACTAACTGAACTGGAGGAGGATTGACTTTACAATCTCTTAGCCCAATCCATTTTATGGGAAGGTTAATCTTCGACCCTTCAAAAGGAATAAGCAAAAATATTAAAAAATCTTCAACAAAAAGATGGCCAACTGTACAACCTTGTGTCCCAAAATCTAGTTACCCTATGTACAACCTTCAGCTCAAACTGCTGTCATATTAAAGATACATTGGCAAGTCAGCCACAGGGGAATTTAGAAATGTTATTAGTGGCTCAAGACAATATTACTAGTAAGGAATGTTTTTTAAATAAAGAATGTAAAAGAGTCCTGCCTGGTATGTAAAAGCCAATCTGAACTAATCCCTAATCTCAACATCTAGTGGTTCCACCTTGTAAACCCTTCCATACTATTAGCGTTGATGTTGTGGGACCTCTCTCAAGCCTCTAATGTTCATTGGTTTCTTCTTCTAGCCGCGGATCATTTAATTGGGTGGATCAAAGCCATAATACTACCATCAGCTTCAGCCTAAGCTACATCCACATTTCTATATAATCAGATTATTACTCTGCATGGGTGCCCTAACATAATTTCTGATAATGGGCAAAACTTTTAATATTTGCTGGTAAAATATTTAGCTGAACTGGTGGGAACTAACAGGTAAATGCACCCACTACCATCCTGAAACCAATGGAATTGTAGAGCGGGAAAATGGTATTATAACTGCAACCCTCCAAAAAATGGTTATGACTGACCCCCTTCATTGGCCCCAATATTTATCTAGTGCTATTCTAGCCTATAGGATCAGTTATCATCAAATAATTAAGATGTTGCACTTCCAAGGTTTGTATGGTTGAAAACCCCAGCTGCCTTTTAAAGTGCAGGCTATGCTAGACTAAGCCTCCTCTGAAGCCCCTGTAGTCACTATGCAAAGTATTGCCAATGAAATTATTTATCTTCAGTCCCTGGCTTCAGAGAATTTGTCTGCTACAACTAGTAGAGAAACAAATCGGTTTAATGACAAACATGAACCTCTGCATACCTTTTAACCAGGTGACCTAGTCCTTTTCTACCATCATTGGCTGGGAGGATGTGATAACAAATTGGGCACCAAGAGTTGGGCCCTACAAAGTTATTTATAAGTGGGGCAACAAACACTTCAATTGTTGAGGTCATTTAGGGTACTGTGGTAAAATGCATGTATAATCGTTTTCTCCACCCATTATCCTCCCTACGCCAAGATCTAGAGGGGTGTTGTTAGGATTCCTACCTAAATTAGAGATTTGAATGAGTTGGACAATGGGAATAAAATCTAAATCGTCAAAAAAGCTGAAACTATAATCGGGGATAATTTCTGACTAATTCAAGCGCTAAAATCAGGGTTCAAACATAATCTATGCAGCGAATGATCTCATTTAGGAAATGAGAAATAGATATTGGCTTAGTATGCATGGAGATGGACTTTGTAACCACCAGGATCTCCATTATAATTTTTAAATTTTTAGATTTTTAAATCTATTGCGGGGAAGGCCGACCATGGGATGGACAATTCTGAATATGACTCAGGAAATATAAACTTTAGTACCAGGGGAGGCACCCCAGAGAAGCGATGCTATCTCTTGTTGCCAGCGGGAACGCCACTTATGGGGAGGGGAGGGAACGTGTGAAGGGGCCGTAGCCACTATTGAGCACGTGTGGAGGAAGGGGTCTGATTTGATGAACCAGACTGGGAACCAGGAGGAGACCAGCTGTCAGCGACGCGGTGGGAGGTATCCAAACATCCACGCTTGAAAGTGGTCCACCAAATGAGACCGGAATCTGTGGATAGCTTCTGGGAGGGTGGGGATGGAGCCAGCGATGGCATCCAAGACAATCGTGTGGATAGTCCACATGGCGATTGCAACCACCAGAGCATGGAGGGAGGGTGGAAGGGGGAGGCCATTGATAAAGCAAACATATCTCTTGACAGACTGAAGGGATGAGTTTGATCCTGGCCCAGTAGACGTTGGACTTCGCTCCATATCACTTTAGAGGTGGGGCACTTCTCCAGGCGGTGGAACAGCGTTCCATACTGGCCACACACGACACAGGATGAGTGTAAAGCGTTAGAGCGCTCAGCTGTACGATACACCCGCCTCAGGCAGCGCCACACATGGGTGCGAACTTGAGGCTGCAACAGAGGATGGTGTGCGTATTTCCAGATAGTCTTTTGGGTCTCAGTGGAATAAGGGATGTCCATCATGTCCAGGTAGTCCACCCTGGATAGGACTTGGGATCGAATGGAGATTACTCCATCATGGATGGGTAGTCCCTGTACCTCTTGTGTGAACTGAGGGGAGGGGCGGCCTCTTTGGGTTGTATGTCCACTAATACGAATTCTCCACTCTGAGCTTCGCATGGAGAGTAGGATTCGTTTGTAGTGGGTTTTGGCCCCGTGAGGACCTGTGGCTGATGTGTGTGATGCGAGGTATTTCATCAGGGAGTGGGGGTTTGATGGATTGTTGAGGCCCAAGGCTCGGGAGAAGTTGGAGCGGGCCGCGCGGGACCAGTGTTGGGATGGGAGTGTAGGAGCAGTGATGGCCGCAATCCAGGTGCCCAGGATCTTGGCAGCATGGGCTTTGAAGTCAAGCAGGCCCATGCCACCTTGATGATGAGGGCCAAACATGACCTCTAGCCATACTGGTGGAGGGCGGCCTGACTAAAGCCATCCTTGCAGAAAAGCATACAGGGATTTGAAGAAGCTTGGGGAGAAGGGGATGGCGTGGGAACCGAACCAGACTTTGGATAGGAGCATAGATTTAGCAAGAACAACCCTGCCAGTGAGGGTAGTAGGGTGGACTCTGAGAGAGGCGATTCACTTCGTCACGTTGTCCAGTATATGGCACTCCATTACTGCTGACGCATATCCGCCTGCCTCCATCCACACTATCTGATGGCGCACCGGTCCTATCGTAGGATGTGGCATGAAGGGGAGCACCAGTGGAGCGGTGTGTGTTGAGTTAGTAAGACGTGGACGTGGGCGAGCAGATGGGCCGGGTTGGGAACTAATTGCTGGGGCCTAGCAGTTCTGAAACTGACCAAGGAGGATGATTTTGGTTTTGGAGGCGTTCAGTGCCGCGTTGCTTACCCGGGAATATTCCTGGATGAGGGCTTCAAGCGCGCATGCATCTTTGTTATTAGACACCCCCACCACGCAATCATCTGCAAATGCCATCATCTTGACTAGGGTTTGGCCTGGCACATGGACCCCAGTGAGTTGGGCATTCACATTTCGCAGTAGTGGGTCAAGGCTGAAGTTATATAAGAGTGGGCTCAGGGGGTCCCCTTGTCGCAGGCCCCTTTGAGGATGGACTGCTTCTGTTAGGAAACCTGGGCCGCGCACTGCCATTGTTGCAGATTCCGTGAGCAGCATCACCCAGTTTTATAAAGCGAGGGGTAGGCGAAATTGATGGAGGCAGGCCCTAAGGTATTCCCAGTTTACTCTATCATAGGCCTTTTGTTGGTCCAAGAATACAAGTACCCCAGAGGCTGTGGACTGACATACATTAGCCCATTGAGTGCACGTTATCCCAAATCGACCTTCTGGGGATGAAACCGAATTGTTCTAGGGAGATGGTGGCAGATGCTACAGTCCCTAAATGGTTAGCCATGATCTTGGTTAAAATTTTGGTGTCTGTGTTTGTTAGAGAAATGGGGCGCCAGTTGGCTAAGTCAAGCTTATCCCCTTTCTTGAAGAGTGTGACAGTAAAGGCCTCATGTCCTCCTGGTAGGAGGCGCGTTTCCAACAGGCTTTGGTTAAGTGAGGCTAGCAGCAATGAGGATATACATTTGAAATATTTTTTGTAAAAACTCATATGGAATGCCATCTGGGCCTGGGCATTTTTGGTTTGGCGCACCGCGAATGGCTATCCATAATTTGTTTGAAGTAATTAAAATCATTATTTCTGGGTATCAGAAAACAGTGTGGATATGAGCTCAGTCAAGAAATTCCGCCATTTTGGCTGGCTGAATTGGTTCAGCTTGGTATAACTTGGAGTAATATTTTTGCATTTCAATTGCCACTTCGGCCAGTGTGTCTGCAATGGAATTATCTGATCTTTGCACCTGTGTGCAGGCCACGCTCTGGCATGGTGCAAAATTTTTTTAAAAAAAGTATGCGGTGCACTTGTCACCTTTAGTGATGCGTGTGGCCCTGTATTGGACACAAACCCGATATTTGTGTTGCTTTTCGAGTGCGTTGAGGTGGGCGGCTGCCTCTGCCCACTTCTGGCCCCATGCAGGGCTGTATCCTGTGGCTGGAATGTTGGACTCCAAGTGGGCCAATTTCGCCAGGGCGCGTGAGATAACCGCTGATGTGGCTCATGAGCGTCTGGAGGAGAGATGGTGATAGTGGCGGAGTGTCATCTTTAAAAGTTGCCCATGTGGAAATGGGGTCCACGCAAAATGTTGCAACAAACGATTTTGCCAAAGTTGCCTCTTCCACCCACGTGGAAAATCCTGGTGATGCGAGCTCAGGGGGCAGATTTTGCACCAATGTGGGGCCTTTGCCAATGTGACGGGTAAGTGGTAGGCTATCAAGACCAGTCAGTGGTTGGAGAATTCCATTTTTGTTGTTTTGAAGTGGGAGATGTGGGGTTGGAATTTCGCCGGCGTTAGAATAAGGTCAATGCGGGTCATGGACCTTAATTGGCTGTTGTGGACGTGGGGACATGTCATGTTTTTGAGTAGTGGGGCATGTCACGGCAGCATATCCATTAACCCAAGGGTGGCTTTTAGAACGCGTAGTTCTACGTGACCCTGTGGGGTGTGGGGTGAGGGCGCCACCAGTCCGTTGGTGAAGTTAGCCAACAGTTCATGTCGCCAACTAGGAAAGAATCAGGGGGTAGTGGGAGGGATTTGACTGACAGAAAAATTCCCGACGCTTGTGTGCACCATTTGGGACATAGATGTTGACGATTGTGTGCGCAACATTGGCCCACAAGAAGGTGATGATGAGCACTCGGCCATTTAGGAATGTTTCTGAGGCTAAAAATTTGAAAAAATTATTTTTCCAAATTAGCAAACCACAGTGCTTCGACCAAAAGGATAGGGATGGGAGGAGCATTGTTTTCCAAGCTTCCTCGGAACCTCATGGACAGTGGGACTCCTGGATAGCCAGGATATCCACGGGTAAATTGTGTTGTAAAAAACGCAGTTTCCTAGCCCAGGATTGGGAGGCCTTGAGTCCAGCAATATTCAGCATCCCTAGAGTGAAGGTTTCCCCCATCGCACCTTAGGTGAGAGGGGTGGGCCCCTGGCCCACCAGCCTCTTCAAGGTCCCCATGGGCTTTAACAGCAGTGTGGGTGTTAGCAGCAACGCTATTGGGGTTTTTGTTAATTTTTGCGGAAAGAGTCGCGTTGGCTTTGGCCTTTGCTTTTTGTTTTCCTGACATCAGACGAATTTTTTGTGGTGCAGATAAGTTTGGTGCACCGTCAAGCAGTTCAAAAATTTTTTTTTCAGTTGGGATAGGTCCCAAGTCAGTTTTGACCAGAACTTGGGTGCAGCGATTGGGTGAGATCAAATCTCCCATCAGATCCTTGGATTGAGTTATGCTCAGCATGGGCTTCCCAATCTGATTGGGTGATGGATTCCCGAGTCACTTCCGCCGTGAAGGTCTCCATGTCCTCCTGGCGTTGTGAGTGTGGGATGGTGGTGGTGGCCTTGGCCACTTCCTTGGCCGTGGCCCTATGGGCCTGCTTGGCCTTCTTCTGCTCCTGCGGGGAGATGGGCTTTACCAATAGGTAGCAGCCTTGTGCTCCCCACAGGAAAGCCTCCTTGGTGCTTGCAGTTGGTTCATAGTGTGCCTCTCCGCTGGCCATGGCTGCTGAGGGGTGCTCTTGAAATGTGACGCCCTCCTTGATGGGGCATGCGTGCGCCTTATGGCCAAACGCATCACAGTGGGTGCAAATGGGGGGTGCGCTGTCCACGGTTACCCAGAATGGGTGGGTGGTATGCCCTGCGATGTCAATAAAGGTGGAGTGCAGGATCTGGGTTAGGTCCTTCGCGATCTCCTCAGTTGGGGTCAGAACTGCGATGGCTTTGCCGGTGCACAGGTGTGGCATCAGCATGAAACGTTGCATTTTGAAAGATTGTATTTCGCCATATATGGCGAGACCATCTTTCAGGTGTTGCTCCAAAAAGTCACGTTTTATTGAAGTAGGCAAAAAGTAAAACGTGAGGAAAATTTGGTTTGATTTTGTCCATCTGGTGCATTTGGTTTCGATGACCCATTGCCCTTCGGGGAGGTTGACCACTATGTGCACCGCTGCAGCCTTATCTGCTGCTATTTTGCTTTCAAAACCTAGGTCCAGCCAACCGCACGACATGGAGTGAGGTGCAACATACACCGCAGTCAGGAAAATTTTGTGTACATCTTCACAAAATTTTTCCCATAGGGCCGTTTTTTGGATGTCCAGATACACACAGACTCCAAATTCCACTGACGAAAGTGGCTGGGAGTGTGGCGTGTTGATATACTGGTTGCATCGTGCTTGCCATGCGAGTATTTCTGGGGAAATTGTGACCGCCAGTTTTTTGAGATTTTTGTCTATTCCGCCAGATTCTCCAGGGCGTTTTCAAACATTGGAGGCCGCGGGCCTTCCGCCTGCCCCTCTTGCCTTGCTTGCCCAACTGTTCCCGGACATGGGTGCAGACTAATCTCCTCTGTGAGATTATCAAACTAGATTTAGTCTTGAATTGAATAGGTTGCAAAAGTGTTTGCAATGAGAAAGAAAAGTTTTTCCTCCATTATAATTTTGATTCTAAAGCAAATAAAGATTATGCACTCTCATTTGCCAGTTTTAAAGCTGGTTTGGTCTACTATTATAGGGTAAAATTTTATTAATTAGGTTTAACAACTCAAGGTATGTTAACCTGAGAAAAGACTTTCCAGCCAAGGAAAGAAAATAAAAAAATGATCTAGCACCCAGGAACATTAGGTTCCTGGCTTTTAAATTAAAAGGGGTCAAGTGGTCTAAAAACCCTTGGTCCCAACTCTGACTATGTGGTGCAATCAGGGGAGTCCATTGAAGGTTCCTCCTATGCTCACTCCTAGTTTACTTTAAACCCTTAAGTGGTGACCACCCTTTTTAGGCTTGGAGGGGGTCTGTTAGAATCTGTGGTTGACTCAAAAATAATCCCTTCAAAAACCAACTGATCAGGCCGATTCCCCACCTAATGCTTGAGCTTATACTCTAATTAAAACCTATCGCAATAACATGGGCCTAGGGTTGATTATTGCAACATGGATTTAATTATATCATTAAAAGCTCAGCCCAAATACACTCGCACATTTAGGCTGACCTTCTCTGCAACTACTCAGATCAGGATGATTAACTCCATGTTAAATCATTCCGATTATTCTATTGGAAGCTCAGGCCAAATATACTTGCACAGTTGGGCTGATTATTGCAACATAAATTTAATTATCCTAAGAATAGGCTGAATACACTTGAACATTCAGGCCAATCTTCTATGAAACTACACGGCTCAGGATAATTAACTCAATGTCAATTTAATCCAATTATTCTATTGGAAGCTCAGGTCAAATACACTATCACAGTTGGGCTAATTATTGCTGCACCAAACCTCAGCAATTAGTCATGCCTATTAAAACCAATATTAGATAATCTCATTAGAAATCTTTTGGGATTGACTTAAAGATAACATCTACAAATCACATTAACAATAGACAAAAATAATGTAATCCTTTTCCTGCCTTAGGGCAAATTTCATATGTCAGTATGCATAATCAGCACAATAGCACTTGCACATGGACTGCCCAAATGGGAATACCTAGTTCTATTGAGAGGACAGATGACATCCTGATTTGGGAGTCATTTTCATCATCTGTGTGACAAAAATATGACTGACTGGTCAAAAATAATTTTTGTATGTCAATATGCATAACTGGCATGATAGCACTTGCACATGGACCGCCCAAATGGGAGTACCTATTGCTATTGAGTGAGGCCTGCTGACGACCTGATTAAAGGTATGTCATTTTCTTAAAGCGACCACAAAATTTCCTAGAATTCATATTTCAGCAGTATGACAAACTCATTTCAATGTGATCCTAGGATCATTTTGCATGCTGATTGTTGCAATTTTTGTCCCTGAAATCCTCCCAAATATGAGAGTATTTTTCCACCAATAAACCTAGAAATAGGTCCCAGTTGTATTAGTTCAGGGATGAACTGAGGTGAAAAATAATCTGTGAGATTGCGTGCTTGAATGTGACCAGGATATCCCTTGAGGTATAATACTAGCGCCTAGCCAGATAAATAATTATCAAATACTTAGTATAATAAAAATTTATTTTATTTAAAAATCTTTCTGATTTGTATCCTAAGTTGCTTTTGGAGAGAGTCAGAAATCTAGGATCTTAGGATTCACATCTTGTAACTTTTCCTGCCTCAGTTAAAGTTCCCAATTACAGAGGGAAAATCAAATCCAATATCGTCCAGAAAAGTTTTAGCCATTTGAGTATGCCTAGTGAGTTTCCATGTGGTCCAAAAAATGAAAGCCACTGGCAAAATCGAGGATCATTCAACCAAACTTCAGCCTGATTAAGCGTGCAGGTATTAAATAATTAGTAAAAGCAATTCATGGAATTTCACGGAGTCTCTCAGAATGCAACTATTTCCCCATGGTGATTGGCTCAAATATAAAATCTTTGCCTCATAGACTTGTCCTACCTACTCTCAACCCTCCATTGCCCATTTAATTAAAGCAAGCTGAGATTTCAAGAGCTCCAATAGGTCAAATACCCATATTTCTTAAATAGGTTCAAAGCTAATAACAAATTTGATACCTATCATGGTCCAAGCCCCAAGTTAATTTATTTACTAAGCAGTGAGATCATAAGAGGTTTTGCTCTATACCCCTTACTGCCATTAACAAAACACTTATAAAAACCCAAATTTAATAACAATAAAAGTTTTTTATTTTAACCCTAATTATAAAATATCCACCAAAAAACGGTTATTCCAGCAGTTGAGAATGTAAACTTCTCCTGTGGAAAGTTTAAAGAAATTCAAGTATAATCAGCATCAGAGAGCATAGAAAAACCTGAATTCTAACAACTGGTGCTCACTAAAGGAGTACCTGTACACCACAAGCATACAACTAAAGTGAAGGGCGTTCAAGTGAGTAACCCTCTTCCTCTCCACATTAAAAATGAAACCAATATATTTGTTGCTCTTGAACTGCAACTAGTCAGCACACTTTCCCGTCTTAAAAGACTTAAACATCTCCCCCCTACTACTCCAGCTGAAGCCATCCCTGCTATCCCTTTTAAGCCCCCTTTAAAGATAAATTCACCCCTGGGGGTATCATTGCCTCATTTCTTTTCATTTATGAGCTGGCCATGGAGGACATGACTGACCATTATAAAATTATGCATTATCCTCTCTGTTCAAGCCAAATGGCCAAGAGATAGTGGTTCCATGCATGGACACCCTTAATAGGCGATCCAATGTTAAAGAAATGCTTATGAATGAGTTCAACTCCCCACACATGCTACCAGGGCTAACATTGGAAAAATAGTCCAGCTTCCCAACGCCTGCATCCAAGCTGAACACCATGTTGCCAAACTCATGGAACCTATTCTCCAGGCTCAAATTGTCAATGACAACAATCATCTGTTTCACCTCGACCCTCATCCTTCAGATTTCCCACCCCCTTGCTATCAGCAATGATCCGCCTCTTCAATGCTGAACCTTATGATATTCCGCCTGATCCCCCCTCCCCCTCTGCCATGTTAGGATAAGCGGCTCACCACTGTGACATCCAGTAGGTTGTTTTCACATTTTTTATGTTTCTCGCTGCTTGTTTAAGGCGGTTGGTTCATGTTTTTGGTTTGTTTACCTTAAAGTTTCTATTTCAGTAATGTCTGTCCCCAGGTCAATATACCTTAAGTAAATTTAAATTTATGAGTTCAACTCCCCGCAGAGTTTAAAGAGAAGAAAACAGGCCTTTATGCGCCTTAGGCTGAAAGAGGGCGAATCGTTTGATTCATTAGTTGATTGGTTCTACAGTGAAGCCCAGCCCCTGCTACTTGCAAAATGCTACCTCAGTTGACGCCATTGCTGCCATCCTGACAATTTGATTTCTCACCCTTCTATAGCTCGGCAATTTATTTCTGTAAAATGGCGCCTCCAGACTATCCATGATATCAAGGAGGCTCTGTTGGAGGTTGCAGATATTTATTAGGTTGAAGCTACTTCAGGTATTGGGTCAAACCCCCAGGTTCTGACCATTGAGGACTACTAAACCTTAGCTCCGCTGAAGAAGGTTATGGTGATCCCTAGGAGTTCCCCTGTGATGGTTACTACCCTGAGCCCAGCACCTGTGGTGTAGCTCAAACATGATCTTCCTCTGCCCAGCCAACCTGAGATTCCCAAGCCAGTAAGTCTAAGTGCATCATCGTCAATGGGGAAGCTCTCTCTGCCCCCATCTTACCACTAAGATCATTTTTTGTCAGACAATGAGCCTCTACAAGTGGCCCCAAAGCCTGCTCCTGAGCGTAAACCCTCTCTTGGGTGATGTTTGCCGCCACCAATGTTGGGTTAAATGATCAGGTCACAAAGGCTAAACTTTCTGCTTCCCAAATGTACACAGCCACTGATTGGCTCAAAGCTAACGTAGTTAAAGCATCCACCTCCCAGACGCTACCTCCCTAGACCTCTCCTCCAGAAAACTCTAGTCTGAAACTTGTAGTCATGGGGCAGTCCAAGCCAGCTACATTAAAGGTCGCAAATATAGCTGTGACAAATACAGCGCCTCCTCCAAAAATGAGTAGGGTTTTGGAGCGGCCTCAGGGCCACTCCTGCATCAAGGATTTCCCTGAACCTACCTACAGTCCTAATGACCCTCTGATGTGCATCAAAAACCCCTCTGATGATGAATTTAAATGGAGTTATGAAGATGCCAGTCACTATGTTTTAGGAGCCCCAGATTTTGGACAATCACAAGTCCAATGTCGTATTAAGAGTGATTTGGTCTTTAGTTTAAATAACATTATCCAAAAAACCCTTGCCAATTCTTAGTGGAACCCTTTTAATTGGGGCAAACTCTTTTATAATAATAACAATCCGCCAATAAGCTCGGGTTTGGGAAACAGGGATATTCTGAATTATTGGTGGAACCAAGGAAATTATTTGGAGGCCCCTCCCCATCTTACAACTAATCTTGTTTAAGCCACACCGCGAAGACTGGCCCCTTTTAAAGGGTTGGAGGGGGTCCAGCAAGGTGAAGATATTTTTCCAACTTCTAATTGTACTAATTATATAATTTCCCTTACTCACGGTTCATCTTCCAGTTTGTTACTTCCCCATCTGCCCTCTCACTGATGTGAAGTGAGTCTCAACCAATCTGATAGGGTAAATCCCAATATTCCCAAATTCAGATGAGACTAAGGAATCCAAACTTTTAGCCTCAACATTTATATAATTTTAAGTTTTAAAATTTTTAGTTAAGGTGGGCTGACCTGGGGACAATACTGCATCAATTAAGGGGAAATTGAATGAATGGGAAAGGAGGATAAAAGCCTGAAAACCTCCATGTGTGGCATATGATAGGGCTAGGAACTCCATAGACTGCCTTTGCTATTTGCTATCTCAGTTCAGGGCATTGATGCGCAAAATTAATGCAGTCATAATTGTCCCCTACCCAAAGTTCATCGACTGGGATTAAACTTGGGGAGGCAGTGATAGAGGGTCCATATTCTACCACTGGGGTATCCTCTCCTCATTAACACTAATATACTAGCATTAATTTATTAAGAGAGTTTACTTTATATCCACTCGCCCAGACTAATAAAAACTATAAAAACCCAATTTTTAAGTAATAATTTCTAAAGTGTTATTATTCTAACTAGCGGTGAAAACCCCTCTTATTTTACTTCTACAATAGAGATTTATTTTCTCCTGCAATATTGTTATAATCTGGTGCAAATTAGCACCAGCGAGAATACACCTTACCCAATTCCAAAACCAGGTGAAGTGGAGGTACCAGACAGGTTGAACCTAGAAAGAGTAGATATGGCTAGGATACCCCGCAGAACATATCTTTATCAAGTGCTGAGAGATCAGGAGGTTATTGATACTGCCACTGACGCTGACCAATCATTGCCATGATTTGATCCACTTAGAGTGTACATACACCGCAGTTAATTTGAGAAAGATACCCTGAGATGGCCAAACGACTTGCTTCTACTCTCTGGATGAAGGAGCTCCTCGCTCTTCCCTTCTACTTGGAGGGAACCTTAGCTAAAGTGGAGGTTGCTGTCAATGGAGTACAAGTCATTGCTATACTTGACACCAAATCCCCTGTGAAAGTTAAATCATAAAAGCTTAAAATAAAAAAAAACTGGCCACTGACCTCAACTATACTCAAAAATTTAGCACTGCTGGTCCAACCAACACTCGCGCTATTTTGGCCTTCTCATCTTTACCCATCCAATTTGGGAAACTCTTCCTCTCAGCCCCCGCGGTGGCTTTAATTAACAATACCTATTACATGCTCATTGGTACCCAGTTTATATTTGAGTATGATGGGATTATCAATTTGAAGCAGGGCTTTACTACCCTGATTAACTATGAGGTTCCCCTGAAGCTGGACAATAATGAGATTATTAAAAAGGAATACGCTTGCATAGTTACATATCCTTTCTCCACCTTATCCCTATGATACAAGATGGTGGGGCAGAATACCAAGATACTGCCTGTTCATTGGACGCCCTCAGGGTATTATATTTTATGCTGCCAGAGATTTTATGATTAAAGTGGGTGAACAAAGTTTAAGTCTTAAGGAACGTCCCTTGGCTCTTGATTGGGTCATCTTCCCATTATCAAATAAAAAGACACCAAAAACTTTTCTTTCTCGTTGCAAACACTTTTGCAACCTATTCAATTCAAGACTAAATCTAGTTTGAATCTCATAGAGGGGATTAGTCTGCGCCCATGTCTGGGAGCAGTTGGGCAAGCAAGGCAAGAGGAGCAGGCGGAAGGCCCGCGGCCTCTAACATTCAAAAATGCCCCAGAGAATCCGGCGGAATAGAAAAAAATCTAAAAAAACTGGCGGTCATAATTTCCCCAGAGATACTGTGTGGCAAGCATGATGCAACCAGTACATCAACATGCCACATTCCCAGCCACTTTCATCGGTGGAATTCGGAGTCTGTGTGTATATGGACATCCAAAAAACGGCCTTATGGGAAAAATTTTGTGAAGATGTACACAAATTTTTCCTGACCGCGGTGTACGTTGCACCTCAATCCATGTCATGCGGTTGGCTGGACCTAGGTTTTGAAAGCAAAATCGCAGCAGATGAGGCTGCAGCGGTGCGCATAGTGGTCAACCTCCCCAAAGGGCAATGGGTCGTCGAAACTAAATGCACCAGATGGACAAAATCAAACCAAATTTTCCTCACGTTTGACTTTTTGCCTACTATGGTAAAACGTGACATTTTGGAGCAAAACCTGAAAGATGGTCTTGCCATATACGGCGAAATACAATCTTTTGAAATGCAACGTTTCACGCTGATGCCACACCTGTGCACCAGCAAAGCCATTGCAGTTCTGACCCCAACTGAGGAGATCACAAAGGACCTAACCCAGATCCCGCACTCCACCTTTATTGACATCGCAGGGCATACCACCCACCCATTCCAGGTAACCAGGGACAGTGCGCCCCCATTTGCACCCACTGTGACGCGTTCAGCCATAAGGTGCATGCATGCCCCATCAAAGAGGGCGTCACATTCCAAGAGCACCCCTCAGTGGCTATGACCAGCGGAGAGGCGCACTACGAACCAACTGCAAGCACCAAGGAGGCTTTCCTGTGGGGAGCACAAGGCTGCTACCTATTGGTAAAGCCCATCTCCCCGCAGGAGTGGAAGAAGGCCAAGCAGGCCTGTAGGGCCGCGGCCAAGGAAATGGCCAAGGCCAACACCACCATCCCACACTCCCAATGCCAGGAGGACATGGAGACCTTTGCGGCGGAAGCAACTCGGGAATACATCACCCAATCAGATTGGGAGGCCCATGCCAAACAGGCCACTCAATCCAAGGATCCAATGGGAGATTTGATCTCACCCAATCGTTGCACCCAAGCCCCAGTTGAAACTGACTTGAGACCTATCCCAACTGAAAAAAAAAATTTCCCCACTCGACGGTGCACTGAACTTATCTGCACCGCAAAAAATTTGTCCAACGTTGGGAAAACAAAAAGCGAAGGCCAAAGCCAATGTGACTCTTTCCACAAAAATTAACAAAAACCAGATAGCGTTGCTGCTAATACCCATGCTGCTGTGAAAGCCCGTGGGGACCTGGAAGAGGCTGGTGGACCTGGGGGCCCACCCCTCGCACCTAAGGTGTGATGGGGGAAACCTTCACTCTAGGGATGCTGATTATCGCCGGACTCAAGGCCTACCCATCCCAGGCTAGGAAACTGAGTTTTTTACAAAACAATTTACCTGTGGATATCCTGGCCATCCAGGAGTCCCACTGTCCATGAGGTTCCGAGGAAGCTTGGAAAACAATGCTCCTACCATCCCTATCCTTTTGTTGAAGCACTGTGGGGTGCTAATTCGGAAAAACAATTTTTTCAAATGTACATCTTCAGAAACATTCCTAAATGGCCGAGTGCTCATTGTCACCTTCTCATGTGCTGATGTTGCGCACACAATCGTCAACATTTACACCCCAAATGGTGCATATGAGCATTGGGATTTTTTCTCATTGGTCAAATCCCTTCCGCCACCCCCAATTCCTTCCTAGTTGGCGACATGAACTGTTGGCTAACCTCACCAATGGACCGGTGGCCGCCCTCACCCCACGCCCCACAGGGTCATGTAGAACTATGCATTCTAAAAGCCACCCTTGGGCTAAGGGATGCGCTGCCGTGACATGCCCCACTGCTCAAAAACATGATGTGTCCCCATGTCCATAATGGCCAATTAAGGTCCATGACCCACATCAACCTTATTCTAGCGCCGGCGAAATTCCAACCCCACATCTCCCACTTCAAAACAACTAAAATGGAATTCTCTGACTATTGACTGGTCTCGATAACATACCACTTACCCGTCACAGTTGCAAAGGCCCCACATTGGTGCTAAATCTGCCCCCCTGAGCTTGTGTCGCCAGGATTTTCCACGTGGGTGGAAGAGGCAACTTTGGCAGAATTATTTGTTGCACCATTTGCGCGGACCCCATTTCCACATGGGCAACTTTCAAAGAAAACACCATCTGCCACTATTGCCATCTCTCCTCCAGATGCTCACGAGCCACATCGGCAGTTATATTGCGCGTGCTGGTAGAATTGGCCCACTTGGAGTCCAACATTCCAGCCACAGGATACAGCCCTGCATGGGGCCAGAAGTGGGCGGAGGCAGCCGCCCACCTCAACGCACTCAAAAGACAACACAAACATCAGGTTTGTGTCCAATACAGGGCCACACGCATCACTAAAGGCGACAAGTGCACCGCATACTTCTTCAAAAAAAATTTTGCACCATGCCAGAGCGTGGCCTGCACACAGGTGCGAAGATCAGATAATTCTATTGCGTATACACTGGCTGAAGTGGCAATCGAAATGCAAAGTTATTACTCCGAGTTATACTGAGCTGAACCAATTCAGCCAGCTGAAATGGCGATATTTCTCAACTGAGCTCATATCCGCACCATTTTCCAATACCCAGAAATAACAGATTTAATTACTCCGAATAATTTATGGACAGCCATTTGCGGTGTGCCAAACCGAAAATGCCCAGGCCCAGATAGCATTCCATATGAGTTCTACAAAAAATATTTTAAATATATATCCCCATTGCTGCTAGCCTCACTCAAAAAAAGCCTGATGGAAACGCGCCTCCTACCAGGAGGACATGAGGCCTTTACTGTCACACTCTTCAAGAAAGGGGATAGGCTAGACTTAGCCAACTGGCTCCCCATTTCTCTAACAAACACAGACACCAAAATTTTAACCAAAATCATGGCTAACCATTTAGGGACTGTAGCATCTACCACCAACTCCCCAGAACAATTTGGTTTCATCCCCAGAAGGTCGATTTGGGATAACGTGCACTCAATGGGCTAATGTGTGTCAGTCCACAGCCTCTGGGGCACTTGTATTCTTGGACCAACAAAAGGCCTATGATAGGGCAAACTGGGAATACCTTAGGGCCTGCCTCCATTAATTCCGCCTACCCCCCGCTTCATTAACTGGGTGATGCTGCTCACAGAATCTGCAACAATGGCAGTGCGTGGCCCAGGCTTCCTAACAGAAGTAGTCCGCCCCAAAGGGGCCTGCGACAAGGGGACCCCCTCAGCCCACTCCTATACAACTTCAGCCTTGACCCACTACTGCGAAATGTGAATGCCCAACTCACTGGGGTCCATGTGCCAGGCCAAACCCCAGTCAAGATGATGGCATTTGCAGATGATTGCATAGTGGGGTTGTCTAATAACAAAGATGCACGTGCGCTTGAAGCCCTCATCCAGGAATAATCCTGGGTAAGCAACGCGGCACTGAACGCCTCCAAAACTGAAATCATCCTCCTTGGTCAGTTTCAGAACTGCTGGGCCCCAGCAAGTAGTTCCCAACCCGGCCCATCTGCTCGCCCACGTACACGCCTTACTAACTCAACACACACCGCTCCACTGGTGCTCCCCTTAGTGCCACATCCAACCATAGGACCGGTGCGCCATCTGGGCGTGTGGATGGAGGCAGGCGGATATGCGTCAGCAGTAATGGAGGGCTGTATTCTGGACAACGTGACGAAGCGAATAGCCTCTCTCAGAGCCCACCCTACTACCCTCACTGGCAGGGTTGTTCTTGCCAAATCTATGCTCCTATCCAAAGTCTGGTTCGGTTCCCACGCCATCCCCTTCTCCCCAAGCTTCTTCAAATCCCTGTATGCTTTGCTGCAAGGATGGCTTTGGTCAGGCCACCCTCCACCAGTATGGCTAGAGGTCATGTTTGGCCCTCATCATCAAGGTGGCATGGGCCTGCTTGACTTCAAAGCCCATGCCACCAAGATCCTGGGCACCTGGATCGCGGCCGTCACTGCTCCTACACTCCCATCCTAACACTGGTCCCGCGCAGCCCGCTCCAACTTTTCCCGAGCCTTGGGCCTCAATACTCCATCAAACCCCCACTCCCTGATGAAATACCTCGCATCACACATATCGGCCACAGGTCCTCACGGGACAAAAACCCACTACAAACGGATCCTACTCTCCATGCGAAGCGCAGAGGGAGAATTCGTATTAGTGGACATACAACCCGAAGAGGCCGCCCCTCTCCTCAGTTCACACAAGAGGTACAGGGGCTACCCATCCATGATGGCGTGATCCCCACACGGCCCCATGTCCTATCCAGGGTGGACTACCTGGACATGGTGGACATCTCTTATTCCATTGAAACCCAAAAGACTATCTGGAAATACGCACACCATCCTCTGTTGCAGCCTCAAGTCCGCACCCATGTGTGGCGCTGCCTGAGGCGGGTGTATCGTACAGCTGAGAGCTCTAACGCTTTACACTCATCCTGTGTCATATGTGGCCAGTATGGAACGCTGTTCCACCGCCTGGAGAAGTGCCCCACCTCTAAAGTGATATGGCGCGAAGTCCAACGTCTGCTAGGCCAGGATCAAACGCTTCCCTTCAGTCTGTCAAGAGATATGTTTGCTTCATCAATGGCCTCCCCCCTCCCACCCTCCCTCCGTGCTCTGGAGGTTGCAATTGCCATGTGGACTATCCACACGATTGTCTTGGATGCCATCGCAGGCTCCATCCCCACCCTCCCTGAAGCTGTCCACAGTTTCAGGTCTCATTTGGTGGATCACTTTCAAGCGTGGATGTTTGGATATCTCCCACCACGTCGCTGACAGCTGGTCTCCTCCTGGTTCCCAGTCTAGTTCATCAAATCAGACTTTTCCTTCACACGTGCTCAATAGTGGCTACGGCCCCTTCACACGTTCCCTCCCCCTCCCCATAAGTGGCGTTCCCGCTAGCAACAAGAGATAGCATCGCTTCTCTGGGGTGCCTCCCCTGGTACTAAGTTTTGTCTCGTCTGAGTCATATTCGGAAGTGTCCATCCCATGGTCAGCCTTCCCCGCAATAAATTTAAAATTTAAAATTTAAATAAAAAGACACCAAAGAGGATGGCGGTACCTCTCATCACTCAGGGCGATCTTGCTCACATAGTAGATGAGCAATGGGTGACAGCCCTTCCGCTTCAGATCCCACCCCCAATACCCACACTCACCTCGGCAGAACTGTTGCAGAGAATTAGTGAAATATGTGCCAAGATTACCAAATTGAAATCGGTCAGATCTAATTTGGGTGGCAATCTAGCTGATGGGCAAAATTTGAATGGCTGAAAAAGCATGAAGAATGAGATATCGGCTGGATCGCCCAATGGCTCCAATTAAGTCACTAAATCAGTAGAACAAATATCAGGTACCATTGATGAGGGTTCAAAGCCCTCTGATAGTAATTTGAGCATTGCGCCCAATGTACTGCTGTTGACCGAACAAATGTTTAAATGACTGAGTGTGGGCGGGTTGGCCATCCCAAACCATTCCCAACCAAATGGTCCCATCCTTATATGGGTTGGCCTTGGGGGATTCCCATTACTCGTTGGGCCAAACGCCATCATGCTAACCATCAAACATGTAGTTGAGCCCTGGTTTAGACGTTTGAGGTCAAACTGACAGAGACACAGCCCACTGCTAAATTTTGTAATGTCAGTTCTCAAAGAATAAACTCGCCCATTCCTGAACAATTTGCCGGATAGGTCATATTTTGTGGTACCTAACCCTGTCCTGTCACTACCCATTTGACCACTATTTAATCAGTTGCATGGCACTGAGAAAATTGTTGGTCAATTTTTCTTACTTTTTTTTCTAAGTTAAATTTTACCAAAAACCAAATTTTTATTTCCCTTTCTGACCGCATCCAAAATGGCATTTCCCTGGTGGCCCATCGCCCCACACTCTGGGTGGTCTTTACCAATTCTTTTGGTCAACATTGCTCCCTCTATCGCCAATTGGGCCCAGAGAGTCCGACATTTTTGGCTCTACAATCCCATCCTTACGATTTTTTTGGCAGCAATACACGGTGATCTTATGGCCCTATATCCATCAATGGAAAGAAAGAATTCATCTTCTTGCCGCTCCTGATGAGATGGCCTCACATGCTAAAAATCTCATCAAAACTATCCCAGTAATCCCACCCCCTGCAACTAGAAACACTGAGTTGGGAGCAGACTAGTGTGGTCTGTCATTGGGATACTCCTCACCTTGCTGTTGCACCACCACTTCGTGGTATCACATTTCCTAGCTCCATATCAAGTCGTATGGTCAGCAATGCCTCTGGCATTCTGGCTTGCTTTTTGGGTGCTCACACATCCTGACTGGCAGGCCGGTCTAAACTTCTTCTGCCATTTCCATGACATAATTGACCAACCATTATTGCTGGCCACTTCCACCTTGGCTTTTGAAATGGGCGCCGTAGTGGTTACCCTCTACCAGATGAACGTACAATCAGTTGTGTGTTGTTTGTTATTTGTTTGGTCACTATCTGACTTTGGGAGAAGCATCCACTCTATTTTTGGAAACCTTTTTCAAGCCACCCAAGATGTGCAGACTGCATCTCCTCTTACTTCCTCTGGCCCAGGAAAAAAAAATTAAGTATCCCCTCCCAAGAGATCGCCAATCAGGTTCTTGACGCTATTGCTGAAGTATAAATGTGGACAACAATCGCACTCAATAACGCTTCTGCGATATCTCATGCCCAACAAGGGCTCACGTTGTTAGATGCCATGGATGGAGATTCCCACCATTGGGTGAGAAGTCTTTTGCATTCTTCCTCACAAGAAGGAGACCCCATTCTCCTGATGGCTGTTGTATCAGCTGCTTTAAAACCCCTAGTGTCCCAATCCAACCACTTATTCAGACTGCTCCTTGCCATGGTCAAAGCCCCTAGCTTGGTTTCTTTAATTTCTACCTTTCATGAGCTGGGTCCCGCGTCAGCCCTATCTATTGATATGCTTCAGGCAATCTTTAGAGCGAGCTTAGATTCAGTTTCCACTCATCACGTAGCCTGGTCTACCATCCAAGAATCAGTAAATCAAATATGTGCTACCGCAACTACTATCAAAGCGTTACCTCACCACGTTTTGCCATATTAGCAGGGGAACTTTATGATAGGTTTTAACAAAGACTTAGACGATGCCTTGTCACCAAAATAGCAGGTGACGAGGGTCCCAACCCTGGCATAACCCCGAGTCAGAGTTGGCGTTTCCAGAGTTAACTATTAATGATTCTTTTCAAGCCCAGACAGAGGAAATAATTTCCCCTGCACTTGTACTTCCAATTTTCGCCCCAGCTAAGAACCCTGACCCTGGTCCTGACATACCCATTATTTCTTTAGTCATCCATGAGTCGGTCAAATCTCCCAATAAACAGAATTCCACTTATTTCCTTATCCCTATAAAAATCAGTATCGGTCCAAATCATGTCTCCTTTGAAGCTCTGGTGGATACCGGAGCAGCGGGGAACTTCATGAGTGTTGAATTGGCACAACAATTAAAACTGGAAATGGATGTGGGCTCTTCAGTAATGGTGGCCTCATCTGCTTACCAGTCTTTATATGTCATTCGCCGGCTGATCCACTTCTCAATCCATCAATATAACTTCTGCAATTGTTTTTTGGACATGCCAAACTTGGTGTTCCCGGCGATCTTGGGTGTGGGATGGTGGCGCCGACAACATGTGAAGATTCATTTAGAGTCTAATATGTTGTCATTTACCAATAATGTTTAGAGGGAGAGTTCCCTTTGATCAACACCCTCAAGAAGATACAAGGGATCAGCTCTATCACTACCCTAGTTATTTCCACGGGCATTCCGGCCAATTTTTCTGAAAGCTTAATGCAATATTGGAGAATCTTTGACATGGAAAAGTTGAATTGTCTGCTGAAGCATACTAGGTATGATTGTGGATTTCAGACAACTGTGGAGTTGGTGAACATCAACTGCCTGTTGTATCCCCATACAGCGGAGGAAGAGGTTGCACTCAATACCTGGTTGGACGATATGTTAAAAAAAGGTTGGTTGTTCAAAGAGACCTCACCTGTCGCCTCCCCTATCATCTTTGCAAGAAAATCGTATGGAACGCTCCATCCTTGCATGGATTACAGTCACTTGAACAAAATAACAGTTACAGATCCCTGCCCCTTGCTTCTGGAGCAGACAATCAGCCAGGCAATCACTAAATCCTGTTTTTCTCAAAACTGGATCTGGTGAACGTTTTCAACCAAATTTGGGTAATGGAAGGACAGGAATAGTTGACTGCAATCTGAACTAGGTGAGGCATTTTTCAATTTCGCTTAATGCCCTTTGGGTTGAAAAATGCTCCCGCTACATTCCAATGAGTGATTGACAATGCGTTAGGGGATCTCTGGTTCTCTTGTGCTATTGCATACATCAATAATATCCTAGTTCATTCCCCAACTCCCAAACAACATGCTATTGGCTTGGAAGTGGTGGTGGTCACTTTGCATAAAGCAGGGCTGTTCCTCAAAGCTTCCAAGTGCGAGTTTTATAAGGAAGAGGTCACATTTCTTGGAAACCTGGTTCTTAAAGAAGGTGTTGCCATCCCCCAACAAGTTAGATGCAATTTGAGAATGGCCAACCCCAACTACACAGAAGCAGCTTCAAAGTTTCTTGGGAACTATCATTTTCCTAAAGAAATTTTCCCCCGCACTTTCCCAGTTGGCCGCCCCGCTCCACCCTCTCACAGGGAAAAACATACCGTTTTGTTGGACCCCCAAATGCCAGCAGGCGTTTAATCAATCAAGGAGGTGTTCATGTCTCCTCCCAAGTTGAAACACACCGATTCCACCAAACCATATATCATCGCATGTAATGCTTCGTTGATAGCAGTGGGCGCGGCGCTGCTTCAGGACCACTATGGCCTTGAACATCCAGTCACTTATTTCTCTCAAAACTTCTCTACTATGGAGCAGTCTTGGGCCATTTATGACAAGGAACTGGCTGCTGTTGCATGGGCATTAACTCATTGGTGGTACCTGTTGCAAGGTGCTCATCATGAGCTAACTGTTAGCATGGATTACCAGGCTCTCTTGTATTTCTGTAAACCCCAAAAATTGGTGCACTGGCAGGCCCAAACCTAATGGGACCTGTGCAGCTTTACCTTCAATCTGAATTTGTCAAAGGTGCGCTCAATGTCCTTCCCAATTTCCTAAGCCATAGTCCAGCTCACTTTCCCTCAGAACCTGAGGAAATGGAGCTCGTTACCATGATTACTGCTACTCAGATTCTGTTGATTGCTCCCTCCGTTGTTTTCTCTGCCATGCTGTCTCCTAACAATCCGTTATTGGCCCGGGTGTTAGCCAGTCAAACGGCTTGCCCTGAGGGTGTGGAGTTGGTTGAGCAGTTGGCTCACTCGAGTCCCAAACACTCCCTATACTACTTAGAAGGGGGTTCATTTACTTCCATTCTCATGTTTGGGTTCCCCCTCCTTCCGCCCGGAAGTATTCCATACACACCATGATCCCCCCACGGTTGGACATCCCAGTAACAAGAAATAAATTAATTTGATCAAGCGAACCTTTAATTGGGCAGGACTGACCAAAGAGGTCCCAGCTTGGATCGCCAATTGTGTTATTTGCGCTATGGCTAAGTTGGATCTCTCCAGAAAGAATGGCCTCCTGCACCCTTTACAGCAGGCAGAAGGTCCATGGACCTTGGTGTCCATAAATTTTATTGTTGATCTCCCTGTTCTAATGGGTTTACAGCGGTGATGATAGTGGTGGATTGCTTTACAAAATTTTCCCTTTTTATCCCTTGTACTTCCACAATTATGTCAGAAGATACTGCCCATCTTTTCAAACGACATGTGTTTTCTGATGTTTGGCCTTCCCCAGGAAATCGTTTGTGACCGGGGTACTCAGTTTACTGCGCAGTTTTGGAGTGAACTCCTATCAATCCTGAAGATAACCCCCTGTTGATCCACGGCGTATCACCCCCAGTCTGACAGTCAGACCAAGCAGGTTAATCAAGTTCTCGAATAATACCTGCATTGCTATGCTACAGCGGCGCAGGATACTTGGGCTGGTGACTTGCCTCTTGCTCAAGTTGTGTATAATAACGGGATCCACTCATCTACGGGGTTTTCACCTTATGAAGCAATGTTGGGTTATAGCCCCTCGTTTTCAGTTGGAGCATGCTTGCAACCTGAAAAAACCTGCCATGGATCATGCTGCCCATATTTGATTGACTCAATCTTTAGTGTGGGAACACCTCACTAAAGATATTGATGACTATAAGTGATTCGCGGATTTTAAGCGCCTTCTGGGTCATGATTTTATGGTGGTTTCCTATGTCATGCTTGATACTCGTCATTTGCAAATTCAAACCCCTTCCCGTAAGTTCGCCAGTAAGCATTCAGGTCCTCGCTTAGTGGAGGAGGTATTGGGTAACAGGGCGTTCCACTTGAAGCTTCCCACGAATTGGAAGCAGCACACAGTTTTCCATGTTTCCCAGCTGTCGCCCTTCAAAGGTGTAATTCCCATGGACCCAGAACTGATCATCATTAACATTGGAAAGAAGCTGAGGTAGAGGCCATCTTGGAATTTCGAAAGTCGCGACGTTCAGTCCAATATCTTGTGTCCTGTAAAGGATACCCAGCTTACAAAAATAGTTGGGTCAAGGCGCGCGATTGCACAAATTGCATGGCCCTGATCAAAGCTTTCCACGCATCCCACCCTGAGGCTCCCCGCCCTCTTCAGAAGATTGCAACAATTATGGCTATCAAGTTACCTAAAGCGCACAAGCATGTGGCTCTGACACAGTTTCCCAGTGGGGGGCCGTTCCTTTGGAAAAAGGAAAGGGTAATGTAAGTTTTGGGGAACGTCCCTTGGCTCTTGATCGGGTCATCTTCCCATACCTAAATAAAAGACACCAAAGAGGATGGCGGTACCTCTCATCACTCAGGGCGATCTTGCTCACATAGTAGATGAGCAATGGGTGACAGCCCTTCCGCTTCAGATCCCACCCCCAATACCCACACTCACCTCAGCAGAACTGTTGTGGAGAATTATTAGAATCTGTGCCAAGATTACCAAATTGAAATCGGTCAGATCTAATTCAGGTGGTAATATGGCTGATGGCCAAAATTTGAATGGCTGTAAAAGCATGAAGAATGAGATATCTGCCGGATCACCCAATGGCTCCAATTCAATCACTAAATCAGTAGAAAAAATATTGGGCGCCATCAACGAGGGTTCAAAGCCCTCTGATAGTAATTTGGGCGTTGCACCCAATGTACTGCTGTTGACCAAACAAATGGTTAAATGACCGAGCGCTGGCAGGTTGGCCATCTTGAACCCAATCCCAACCAATTGGTCCCATCCCTATATGGGATGGCCTTGGGGGATTCCGTTGCTCAACAGGATAAACGCCGTCATGCTAACCGTCAGAAATGTAGTCAATCCCTGGTTTAGACATTTGAGGTCAAACTGACAGAGACTCAGCCCACTGCCAAATTTTGTGATGTCAGTTCCCAAAGAATAAACCTGCCCATTCCCAAACAATTCTCCAGATAGGTCAAATTTGTGGGACCTAACCCTGTCCTGTCACTACCCAATTGACCACTATTTAATCAGTTGCATGGCACTGAGAAAATTGTTGGTCGAGTTTTCTTACTTTCTTTTCTAAATAAAATTTTACCAAAAACCAAATTTTCCATTTCCCTTTCCAACCGCATTCCAGATGGAATTTCCCTGGTGGCCCATTGCCCCACACTCCAGGTGGGCTTTACCAATTCTTTTGGTCACCATGGCTCCCTCTACCGCCGATTGGGCCCAGCAAGTCCAACATTTTTGGCTCTACAATCACATCCTTACGAATTTTCTGGCAGCAATACATGGGGATCTTATGGCCCTATATTCATCAATGGAAAGAAAGAATCCATCTTCTTACCGCTCCTGATGAGATGGCCTCACATGCCAAAAATCTCGTTAAAACTATCCCAGTAATCCCACCCCCTGCAACTAGAAACACTGAGTTGGGAACAGGTTCAGTGTGGTTTGTCATCGGGATACTCCTCACCTTGCTGTTGCACCACCACTTCATGGTATCACATTTCCTGGCTCCATTACAAGTCGTATGGTCAGCAATACCTCTGGCATTCTGGCTTGCTTTTTGGGTGCTCACGCATCCTGACTGGCAGGCCGGCTTAAACTTCTTCTGCCGTTTTCATGACGCAAAGTTTGACTGACACCAAGATTACCCTGCAAATCCCCCAACTTGCCTGCTGCACATAACTAACATTGATGAAATTAGTCCCTTAGAACCTTGAGTATTTCCTGGCATCATAAACCCAGCCTACCAACGTCATATCAATATTCTACTAGGGAATCTTACCAGTAATGAAATGGTCATAAAGAAAAACCAAGATATTAGGAAAGGTTTTTTGATCCCATTTAAGGACATTAACCAGGTCCACTACATTGGGTCTATGTCATATATGGGCCTATCTGCTGAAAAATAATTATGTACATTGCCCAATGTTCATATCTCCAATGACTTTTCCTCTGCAGAACTGGAAAAAATCCAAATCTTGCTAGATGCCTACAGCGACATATTCTCTTAAGCTGAGACTTAATATGGTCATATGAAAGGTTGGAGTCATACTATTGACGTTGGGGATGCTTGTCCCATATTATACAAACTTTATCATAAGTCGAAAATCGAAGAGCAACAAATAAAGATGGAGCTTGAACAGCTACTAAACGCTGGGCTACTGGTACCGTCACAAAGCCCCTGGTTATCCACTATCCTTCCTATAAAAAAATGGCGGTCATTGGGTTGTTATGGACTACTGCAGGTTAAAGAACCTCACAAAGAAGGATAGCTATTCTATCTCTCCGCCTTGAAAATGCCTTATCATAGCTCTCTGGATCTAAGTTCTTCTTAGCTATGAACTTAGCCAGCGGCTATTGGCAGATGGACCTCTCTCCTCAAGATCAGGAGAAATTCACTCTGATTTGCAGTGAGGGCTATTCCAGCTCACTCTACTACTTCAAGGGTTGTGTAACGCTCCTGCATCTTTCAAGCAAGCCATGGATCACATCTTGAATAACCATAAATTAGGTTGCATCATTGTCTATCTTGATAACTAATGGTGTCTTCTAAGACCATTTAATGACCATCTTGCTCACCCAAAAGGAACCTTTCAACGCTTGCATCCGTCCAAAATTAAAATTAAACCCTCCAATTTCATTTTCTAACCAGGAATGTTAGATTTCCTTGGTCATCCATTTCACAGGAAGAAGTCCAGCCCTTTAAGACAAGGTTAAGGCTATATCAAAAACGTCTCCTCTCAAAACCCTGCGCAATATCCAGATATTCTTGAGTATGATGAAGTAATACCATCAATTTATCCCCAAGCTCGCACAGCTTAGTGAGCCTCTTGTACAGCTATTAACTAAGAACGGCCCTTTTCATTGGGGAGCGGAACAAAAGGCGCCTTTAAGACATGTAGGATTTTAGGTGAGGAAGATGCTTGATGATACTTTTATTTCTAATTTTCAGCAAACTTAATTTAGGGGAGTTCTGCACCACTTATAATAAAAAAACACTAGTAAAAGCTAAAAGTTGGTCTTTTATAAAGTTTACCTGAAGTGGTGATAGGGCGAAAAGAGAACCCTGGTATGATCTAATAATTAATATTTAAATTAACTTGGCTCAGACCAAGGTAGGCATAATTTGGTATTAGCTTTGAGCCTATTTTTAAATTTAAATTTATTGTGGGAAGGCTGACCATGGGACGGACAAATCCGAAATTGACCCAACTGAGACAACACTTAGTAACAAGGAAGGCACCCCAGAAAAGCGATGCTATCTCTTGTTGCCAGAGGGAACGCCACTTATGGGGAAGGGGAGGGAACGCGTGAAGGGGCCGTAGCCACATTTGAACACGTGTGGAAGAAGGGGTCTGATTTGATGAACCAAACTGGGAACCAGGAGGATACCAGCTGTTGGCGGCGCAGTGGGAGGTATCCAAACATCCACGCCTGAAAGTGGTCCACCAAATGAGACCAGAATCTGTGGACAGCTTCTGGGATGGTGGGGATGGAGCCTGCGATGGCATCCAAGACAATCGTGTGGATGGTCCACATGGCGATTGCAACCACCAGAGCACGGAGGGAGAGTGGAAGGGGGAGGCCATTGATAAAGCAAACATATCTCTTGACAGACTGAAGGGATGTGTTTGATTCTGGCCCAGATTACGTTGAACTTCGCTCCATATCACTTTAGAGGTAGGACAATTCTCCAGGCGGTGGAACAGCGTTCCATACTGGCCACACACGACGCAGGATGAGTGTAAAGCGTTAGAGCGCTCAGCTGTATGGTACACCCGCCTCAGGCAGCGCCACACATGGGAACGGATTTGAGGCTGCAACAGGGATGGTGTGCGTATTTCCAGATAGTTTTTTGGGTCTCAATGGAGTAAGGGATGTCCATCATGTCCAGGTAGTCCGCCCTGGATAGGACATGGGGCCGTGTGTGTGATCACGCCATTATGGATGGGTGGCCCCTGTACCTCTTGTGTGAACTGAGGAGAGAGAGAGAGGCGGAGAGAGAGAGAGAGAGAGAGAGAGAGAGAGAGAGAGAGAGAGAGAGAGAGAGAGAGAGAGAGAGAGAGAGAGAGAGAGAGAGAGAGAGAGAGAGAGAGAGAGAGAGAGAGAGAGAGAGAGAGAGAGAGAGAGAGAGAGAGAGAGAGAGAGAGAGAGAGAGAGAGAGAGAGAGAGAGAGAGAGAGAGAGAGAGAGAGAGAGAGAGAGAGAGAGAGAGAGAGAGAGAGAGAGAGAGAGAGAGAGAGAGAGAGAGAGAGAGAGAGAGAGAGAGAGAGAGAGAGAGAGAGAGAGAGAGAGAGAGAGAGAGAGAGAGAGAGAGAGAGAGAGAGAGAGAGAGAGAGATGGGGGGTTTTAGCTCTTTGGGTTGTATGTCCGCTAATATGAGCTTTGAGCCTATTTTAAAAATATGTTTTGTCAACCTATCAGAGCTTTTGAACTCACCTTACTTTGCTGAAACGGATTATAAATTTCAATTGTAGGCAAGGTGAACACATGGGGTAATGATTAGATGTATTTTAACCAATCACCCTGAGAGAAAATAGTTGCACCTTGGGGGACCCACGCCAAGCCTATAAAAGGGTGTGTCCCCACTTAAGTTCTTGAAATGAACTAGGAGTGGGCCAGGGAGGAACCTCTGATGGATTCACCCAATTTCGCCACATAATCAGTGAAATTCGCTTACCCAAATTCGTGCTATTTGGCTGGGAAATTAATTAACTGTAATGCCCTGATTTAAAGGGTCCACTGAGAATTGGCCAAGGTCTTTCTGTCAATTTTGTCCTTAATTTTTTTTTTTACTAGTACGCTCTTTTTACATAATTAAACTTGTAATTGTCTGACAAGATGCTAAAGCAGTTGTTGCAAAAGAGCCCTATCCTGCACCACCCTGATTATGGTAAACATTTCCTTCTGTTTACTAATAATTTCTGACTACGCTGTTGGATCCATCTGGCTCAATTGGATGATAATGGTGTGGATAATAACGTAATCTATTTCAGCAATGTTTTATTTAAGACTGAAAGTAATTACAGTGTCACCAAAATGGATTGCCTTGCAGTTCTGCTGGATGTAAAATATTACCACCTTTTTTTATATGGAACTTTCTTCACTGTGGTCACCTTTTTACGCCTCCCTGAAATGGTTACAAAATTTTTAGGATCTCACTGGGCGGTTAGCTCGGTGGGCCTTAAAATTCCAACAATATGATATGAAGATTAAGCACTAAGTTGGAATCTGTCATATGAACTTTGATGTTTTGACTCAGCTTACCCTCACCTGGATGATAGTGAAGCTGAGAGGCTGCATGACCTCCTTATGACCCCTGACGCCTGAGTAGACAAGGATGAACCCATACGGAATTTACTAGCTTACACTTTTGCAACACCAAGGTGTAAAGTGGGAAGTGTATAAGAAAGTAGGGGTGAATTGGTTGCCTTATCTATGACCTACCCAGAGAGTTCCCATAATCATGGAGGTCCATTATATTATGGGCACAGTGGGGTGACAAAAATATTATAAGTGGTTAAAGGATAGGTACTACAGGGAGGGAATCATGGAGTCTATCATCGAAGTTCTGTATGCCTGCCTAATCTGTAAGAATAAATTCAGCTACAAACCCAAGTATCAATACCAACCCACCACGCCCCAACAACCATTTCATACAATAAGTTTGGATATGGTAGGTCTGCTACCTCAGACTCTAAGTGGAATTGTTATATCCTGGTAGGCATTGATCACTTCACCAAATGGGTTGAAGCAGTTACTCTTCTTCCCAGACCGTTAAAGCCAATGCCGCCTTCCTTTATCAACATATTTTCACCTGGCATGGTTGTCCCCAGGTCCTACATTGTGACGATGTTGAGAATTTCACCTCGCAGGTGGTAAAGCTTTTGTCTACTTCCACAGGGAAGCAGCAACTTTTCTTAGATTCTTACAACCCTTCCACAAATGTTACTGTGGAAAAAGCATATGGAACCCTGGTTTTTATATTAAAAAAGATGGCCTGCTCAGATTCTCTACACTGGGATCGTTTCTTACCTAGTACCCTCATGGCCTACTGTATCAACTACCATCAAATCCTCAAAATGTCTCTCTTATGTATTATATGGTTGGGAACCAGGAGTACCAGCTTTTCTAGAAAAAGACGTCTTCTCAGGTTGGACAGATGATCCTGAAAAAGCCTTAAAAAGAATGTTACAACGCATCATCCAGCTGCAGTCCAATGCCATGACTAACCTATCTAAAACAATCACCAAAGAAGGGGTAGCCACAAATGAGCATAGGAAGCACCTCCTTTCCTTTCAAGTGTCAGACTTGGTGTTGTATTACCACAATTATATCACTCCCAGAAGTGAGAACCATGGGTTTATTTGGGAAGGCCCTTTTCTAGTCATTTATAAGCAAAGGTATGAGTACTCCATTAAGTCCCTTGCTACAGGAATGACTGTCAACTAAGATCATGGCTGGTTATTGCGCCCTTATTCTCCCCTAACACTCTTGAAGGTGGTATTGTCAGACAATTATAAGTTTAATATTGTGAGAAGAGTATTTCAGATGATAATAAAGATAATATCGTCCAAAAGACCCTGGTCAATTCTTGGGAAGAACCCCTAAAATCAAGGTAATACATTTGTAAATGTTTTTTGGCCAAGTAGCAAGAGTTTGGGTAGCTGAATTGCACCAACCATGCGGCAAAATCAGGGGAGTCTAATGCAAGTTTTTTCAAGCCCACTTCTGCTTTACTTCAAGCCCCTAAGTGGAGACCACCCCTTTTATAGGCTTTGAGGGAATCCCACAATGTGCAACTATTTTCCCCCACGCTGATTGGCTCAAATATATCAAATCTTTACCTCACGAACTTGTCCTACTTACTCTTGTCCCTCCACTGACTGTTCTGTTAAAGCGAGCTGAGTTTTGAGATCTCCAATAGGTTGACGCCCATATTTCTTAAATAGGCGTAAAACTAATAACAAATTTGATTACATTTTCTTAACAACCAAGTCAATTTAAATACTAAGCAGTGAGATCATAAGAGGGTTCACTCTTTACCCTTACTGCCATTAATAAAACATTTATAGAAAACCCAAACTCTAATATCATATATAGGTTAACTTATTTTAATTTTAACTTTAAAATATTGCACAAAAAACGGTTATTCCAGCAGTTGAGAGTTAACTTCACCTGTAAAAAATTGTTGAAATTAAGGTATAATCAGCACCAGCAAGCATAGTAAAATTTTAATTATACAGTATGTTCAAAATCCTGGAAATTATAAGATTATAGCATGACATGCTTAAAATATCAATTTAAGCTATCTTTTTTGCATAAGTTGCTCAATTAAATCAACGGATCAATAAAAGAATCATCATAGATGGCAATCAGTATATCATACATTGCCCAATTAGATTAGCTAGATTTTATTCAATGAATTATTGTAGATGGCAATTAGTAAATTAAACATAGATTGACCAAAAAACATAAGCATAGTTAATAAAAAGGGTTATTATAGATGATGATCAGTAAAGTTACTATGTATTGACCAATTAAATCAACCAATTGATTTATATATAAAAATTGACATGATATTTGTCCTATGGCTGGGGGTAAGTTCAAAATCCAGGCAAGTATGAGATCATAGTGTGGTGAGCTTAATTACTAAAATAAGCTATCATTTTTGAAAAATTTGACCAATGTAATTAATCACAACAATAAAATAAAAAAATTTTGTACATGAGATCAGCAAATTTACTATAGATTGAACAATAAAATACACTAGATTCAATAAAATGTATTATTATAGATGATAACTAGTAAATGTAACATAAATTGGTTAAATATAACAAAATAAATAGAATGAGGTAAATAGATTTTTTGATTTATTGTGGAGAAGGCTGACCATGGGACGGACACTTCCAAATATGACTCAGACGAGACAAAACTTAGTACCAGGGGAGGCACCCCAGAGAAGCGATGTTATCTCTTGTTGCCAGCGGGAACGCCACTTATAGGAAGGGGGAGGGAACGTGTGTAGGGGGCGTAGCCACTATTGAGCACGTGTGGAGGAAGGGGTCTGATTTGATGAACCAGACTGGGAACCAGGAGGAGACCAGCTGTCAGCGACGTGGTGGGAGATATCCAAACATCCACGCTTGAAAGTGATCCACCAAATGAGACCGTAATCTGTGGACAGCTTCAGGGAGGGTGGGTATGGATCCGGCGATGGCATCCAAGACAATCGTGTGGATAGTCCACATGGCGATTGCAACCACTAGAGCACGAAGGGAGGGTGGGAGGGGGAGGCCATTGATGAAGCAAACATATCTCTTGACAGACTGAAGGGATGTGTTTAATCATGGCCTAGCAGACGTTGGACTTCGCGCCATATTACTTTAGAGGTGGGGCACTTCTCCAGGAGGTGAAACAGCGTTCCATACTGGCCACACACGACACAGGATGAGTGTAAAGCATTAGAGCGCTCAGCTGTACGATACACCCGCCTCAGGCAGCGCCACACATGGGAGCGGACTTGAGGCTGCAACAGAGGATGGTGTGCGTATTTCCAGATAGTCCTTTGGGTCTCAGTGGAATAAGGGATGTCCATCATATCCAGGTAGTCCACCCTGAATAGGACTTGGGGTCGAATGGGGATCACGCCATCATGGATGGGTAGCCCCTGTACCTCTTGTGTGAACTGAGGAGAGGGGCGGCCTCTTCGGGTTGTATGTCCACTAATACGAATTCTCCACTCTGCGCTTCGCATGGAGAGTAGGATTCGTTTGTAGTGGGTTTTAGTCCCGTGAGGACCTGTGGCTGATGTGTGTGATGCGAGGTATTTCATCATGGAGTGGGGGTTTGATGGATTGTTGAGGCCCAAGGCTCAGGAGAAGTTGGAGCGGGCCACGCGGGACCAGTGTTGGGATGGGAGTGTAGGAGCAGTGACGGCCGCAATCCAGGTGCCCAGGATCTTGGTGGCATGGGCTTTGAAGTCAAGTAGGCCCATGCCACCTTGATGATGAGGGCCAAACATGACCTCTAGCCGTACTGGTGGAGGGCGGCCTAACCAAAGCCAACCTTGTAGCAAAGCATACAGGGATTTGAAGAAGCTTGGGGAGAAGGGGATGGCGTGGGCTCCGAACCAGACTTTGGATAGGAGCATAGAGTTGGCAAGAACAACCCTGCCAGTGAGGGTAGTAGGGTGGGCTCTGAGAGAGGCGATCCGCTTCGTCACGTTGTCCAGTATATGGCACTCCATTACTGCTGACGCGTATCCACCTGCCTCCAACCACACGCCCAGATGGCGTACCGGTCCTATGGTAGGTCGTGGCACAAAGGGGAGCACCAGTGGAGCGGTGTATTTTGAGTTAGTAAGGCGTGGACGTGGGCGAGCAGATGAGACAGGTTGGGAACTACTTGCTGGAGCCCAGCAGTTCTGAAACTGACCAAGGAGGATGATTTCGGTTTTGGAGGCGTTCAGTGCCACATTGCTTACCCGGGAATATTCCTGGATGAGGGCTTCAAGCGCGCGTGCATCTTTGTTATTAGACACCCCCACCACGCAATCATCTGCAAATGCCATCATCTTGACTGGGGTTTGGCCAGGCACATGGACCTCAGTGAGTTGGGCATTCACATTTCGCAGTAGTGGGTCAAGGCTGAAGTTGTATAAGAGTGGGCTCAGGGGGTCCCCTTGTCGCAGGCCCCTTTGAGGATGGACTACTTCCGTTAGAAAACCTGGGCCGCGCACTGCCATTGTTGCAGATTCCGTGAGCAGCATCACCCAGTTAATGAAGCGGGGAGGTAGGCGGAATTGTTGGAGGCAGGCCCAAAGGTATCCCCAGTTTACTCTATCATAGGCCTTTTGTTGGTCCAAGAACACAAGTGCCCCAGAGGCTGTGGACTGACACACATTAGCCACAGAGTGCACATTATCCCAAATCGACCTTCTGGGGATGAAACCAAATTGTTCTGGAGAGATGGTGGCAGATGCTACAGTCCCTAAATGGTTAGCCATGATTTTTGTTAAAATTTTGGTGTCTGTGTTTGTTAGAGAAATGGGGCGCCAGTTGGCTAAGTCTAGCCTATCCCCTTTCTTAGAGAGTGTGACTGTAAAGGCCTCATGTCCTCCTGGTAGGAGGCGCATTTCCAACAGGCTTTGGTTGAGTGAGGCTAGCAGCAATGGGGATATATATTTAAATATTTTTTGTAGAACTCATATGGAATGCCATCTGGGCCTGGGCATTTTCAGTTTGGCGAACTGCGAATGGTAGTCCATAATTCATTCAGAGTAATTAAATTCATTATTTCTGGGTATCAGAAAATGGTGCGGATATGAGCTCTGTCAAGAAATTCCGCCATTTCAGCCGGCTGAATTGATTTGGCTCAGTATAACTCGGAGTAATATCTTTGCATTTTGATTGCCACTTCAGCCAGTGTATCCACAATAGAATTATCCGATCTTCACACCTGTGTGCAGGCCACGCTCTGGCATGGTGCAAAAATTTTTTTGAAGAAGTATGCGGTGCACTTGTCGCCTTTAGTGATGTGTGTGGCCCTGTATTGGACACAAACCCAATGTTTGTGTTGCCTTTCAAGTGCATTGAGGTGGGCTGCTGCCTCCGCCCACTTCTGGCCCCATGCAGGGCTATATCCTGAGGCTGGAATGTTGGACTCCAAGTGGGCCAATTCCGCCAGCGCACGCAATATAACCGCTGATGTGGCTCGTGAGCGTCTGGATGAGAGATGGCGATAGTGGCGGATGGTGTTTTCTTTGAAAGTTGCCCATGTGGAAATGGGGTCCACACAAAATGGTGCAACAAACAATTTTGCCAAAGTTGCCTCTTCCACCCACATGGAGAATCCTGGCGATGCAAGCTCTGGGGGGCAGATTTTGCACCAATGTGGGGCCTTTGCAACTGTGACAGGTAAGTGGTATGTTATTTAGACCAGTCGGTGGTTGGAGAATTCCATTTTTGTTGTTTTGAAGTGGGAGATGTGGGGTTGGAATTTCGCCGGTGCTAGAATAAGGTCAATGCAGGTCATGGACCTTAATTGGCCGTTGTGGATGTGGGGACACATCATGTTTTCGAGCAGTGGGGCATGTCATGGCAGCGCATCCATTAACCCAAGGGTGGCTTTTAGAATGCGTAGTTCTACGTGACCCTGTGGGGCGTGGGGTGAGGGCGGCCACCAGTCCATTGGTGAGGTTAGCCAACAGTTCATGTCACCAATTAGGAAAGAATTGGGGGGTAGCAGGAGGGATTTGACCAATGAGAAAAATTCCCAACGCTCTTGTGCACCGTTTGGGGCATAAATGTTGACAATTGTGTGTGCAACATCAGCCCATGAGAAGGTGACAACGAGCACTCGGTCATTTAGGAATATTTCTGAAGATGTAAATTTGAAAAAATTGTTTTTCTGAATTAGCACCCCACAGTGCTTTGACCAAAAGGATAGGGATGGTAGGAGCATTGTTTTCCAAGCATCCTCGGAACCTTGTGGACAGTGGGTTTCCTGGATGGCCAGGATATCCACGGGTAAATTGTTTTGTAAAAAACTCAGTTTCCTAGCCCAGGATGGGGAGGCCTTGAGTCCGGTGATATTCAGCATCCCTAGAGTGAAGGTTTCCCCCTTCGCACCTTAGGTGTGAGGGGGTGGGCCCCCTGGCCCACCAGCCTCTTCCAGGTCCCCACAGGCTTTCACAGCAGTGCAGGTATTAGCAGCAACGCTATCAGGGTTTTTGTTAATTTTTGCGGAAAGAGTTGCATTGGCTTTGGCCTTACTTTTTGTTTTCCCAACGTCGGACAAATTTTTTGTGGTGCGGATAAGTTCAGTGCACCGTCGAGTGGGGCAAAAAAAAATTTTTTGGTTGGGATAGGTCCCAAGTCAGTTTCAACTGGGGCTTGGGTGCAGCGATTGGGTGAGATTGAATCTCCCATCAGATCCTCAGATTGAGTGGCCCGTTCAGCATGGGCCTCCCAATCTGATTGGGTGATGGATTCCCAAGTTGCTTCCACTGCGAAGGTCTCCATGTCCTCCTGGCGTTGTGAGTGTGGGATGGTGGTGGTGACCTTGGCTGCTTCCTTGGCCGCGGTCCTACAGGCCTGCTTGGCCTTCTTCCCTCCTGTGGGGAGATGGGCTTTACCAATAGGTAGCAGCCTTGTGCTCCCCACAGGAAAGCCTCTTTGGTGCTTGTGGTTGGTTCATAGTGCGCCTCTCTGCTGGCCATGGCTGCCAAGGGGTGCTCTTGGAATGTAACGCCCTCTTTGATGGGGCACACATGTGCCTTATGGCCAAACGCATCACAGTGGGTGCAAATGGGGGGCGCGCTGTCCACGGTTACCCAGAATGGGTGGGTGGTGTGCCCTGCGATGTCAATAAAGGTGGAGTGTGGGATCTGGGTTAGGTCCTTCACAATCTCCTCAGTTGGGGTCAGAACTGCAATGGCTTTGCCGGTGCACAGGTGTGGCATCAGCGTGAAACGTTGCATTTTGAAAGATTGTATTTCACTGTATATGGCGAGACCATCTTTCAGGTGTTGCTCCAAAATGTCACGTTTTACCATAGTAGGCAAAAAGTCAAACGTGAGGAAAATTTGGTTTGATTTTGTCCATCTGGTGCATTTAGTTTCGACGACCCATTGCCCTTCGGGGAGGTCGACCACTATGCGCACCGCTGCAGCCTCATCTGCTGCTATTTTGCTTTCAAAACCTAGGTCCAGCCAACCGCATGACATGGAGTGAGGTGCAACATACACTGCAGTCAGGAAAATTTTGTGTACATCTTCACAAAATTTTTCCCATAGGGCCATTTTTTGGATGTCCAGATACACACGGACTCCAAATTCCACCAACAAAAGTGGCTGGGAATGTGGCATGTTGATGTACTGGTTGCATCGTGCTTGCCATGTGAGTATCTCCGGGGAAATTGTGACCGCCAGTTTTTTTAGATTTTTTTCTATTCCACCAGATTCTCTGGGGCGTTTTTGAACATTAGAGGCCGCGGGCCTTCCGCCTGCTCCTCTTGCCTTGCTTGCCCAACTGCTCCCAGACATGGGCGCAGACTAATCCCCTCTATGAGATTATCAAACTAGATTTAGTCTTGAATTGAATGGGTTGCAAAAGTGTTTGCAACGAGAAAGAAAAGTCTATTTTTTGATATGTTAATCAGGATGTTTAAGTGTATTTGAGGCTCTTTTTCCACTCAGTATAACTTTCTAAGCAATTTATACAGTTAAAAAAGTAAAACCTAATTGCTCGCTGTAGTTTTGCTCTGATGTCATTGGATTTCCCACTGGCTGCCCCAGTGTGGGACAGCGGTGAAACCCCCCGCCATTTTCCATCTGACAGAAAAACGCGCTTGGACTGGCTAGCCCAGTCATACCAAACCCCTAGGATGATATTTTCCTCCCAAGGATTCCCAACACCCACCTTTCTTGAACCCAAGTGGTGCTCCATTGCCCCCTGGTGCTCCCCCAGAGCAACATGCATTTTGGCTTTAGGGTCAAATATGGGAAACTTTTCCCCTACAACAACCAAGCCATTATTGAAATGGCTCAGGTGGTGATGCATCCCACCTGCTTTATTGACTTCTGCCTCTATAAGGGGTATTTTAATCTCAGCTTCACCTGTGAAGCTGATGCTGCCACTATGGCAATGGTGCCCCTGGTCTTCCAGGATACTCCTCTCCCAACAACTCGGACCTGGCTCCCAGAGGACACCACTTTGGTGGTTCAGTTTGCTGGTTTGCCTACACACCTTCCCCATGAAAAGCTCTACCAGGAGCTCATGGAAGGTCTGGCAGCCTATGGCTCCAACCTCATCAAGAAATTTGTGGTTCCAAATGGGGCCACATGCCTCGCTGGGCCTCAGGTATATGCTACAATCAGCTCTGAAACAAACAAAATTTCCCTGTCTATTCCCCCTCGTGACACTATCCCCTCTGCCCCTGAGCATCCATTCTGGGCCTGCGTCAAGGGCGTATGGACTATCTGTCTGTCCTGTTTTGAGTTGGACCATTCAAAAGCAAGTTCCCATCCCTAGCTGCTTCTGATGGTGCTGATTTTTTATCTTATGGCCACCAATCTGCCACCCACCCTGTGCCAGTTCCGGCATGTGGATTGATCCTACCTCCACCTCCCCAAAATCCTGTTGCTGCAGATGAACCTGCAGCCACCAATCAGCCTCCACATCGCCCCAGAGCCATGCATGATTCTTACGATCAAGTGCAGGTTTGGACCCCAGTTCAATCCCATGCAGACTCAAACGAATCAACCAATCCTCACCCATATGCCAATTCCCCAGTTCAATTCAGCCAGAACCCATGGGAGTTTTTGGATGAAATCAACGATTAAGTAATATCATTGAAGAACCATTGCTGCAAGTTGACCAATTCTATAATGCAAAATGGGATGCAGAATTCCCCCTTATTTATATGCACCACAGATAAATGCTGAACCATTCTAAAGCAACCACCAGCTTGCATCATAAGCAGCTACCACACCAAATTGCCATCCCCTCCACGAAGCTGCCGCCAAATCAGTGGCGGTGCTCACAGGAGGAATTCCACCTCCTATTATCCCCATAAATCTTACTCCAAAAAGTAAGATTAATGTAAAACAACTGCACAAAAATGCCGCTTGTTGAGGAATTGACTGGACCTAATTGTTAGATATTTGATATCAACGATTATGGTTCAGGTGTATCCTAAGTATCTGAACTTGGGACTTGCGGCCTAGTGATTTCACTTAATTATATTCAACTATGGTGACATGGGCTCGAGGGCTTTGTTGGTTAGGTCAAACTTAAATTTAAGTTTTGATTTAATGACTCGGTCACATGGGCTTTGTTGGTCTATGTCAAAATTAGTTTTTAATGTCAGTCAAGTTTTTGATCAAATTAATTACTAATTAGTGATACAAAGCGCCTTGGTATGTGCTTCCAATTGCACATGAAAGTAATCACGGTTCAGCTATTTTGAAGATATGATGAAACGTCATCTCAAGGATGATGATGGTGTTTACTCTGACTCTGAGGCTGAGCATGATGCCCTGAGTCAAAGTATTTGTAGATGTCATTACAAACTTTTTATGTGGCCAAGGGTCACTGAAAGTAAGGCGTCATGGGTAAGATGTGGTTAACATCAACCCTATAAATAACCCTTTCAATTACACTAATAAAGATATCCTTTAACTTCTGGATTAAGTTTCAAATTTATCTTATAACCTTTTTGCGTTATCACTTTATTTTATATTAAAGTCGATTTTCACTTGGGATCAGTAGGATCAGGGCAGCGTGCCATTGTCCAAGTGAAAAGACTGGGTATACAATTGAAGTATTACCAAAAAGCTATATCATAAATTTAAAGCACCATCCTGTCTATTGTCCTCACACAATAGATGCTTGAAGCTGCAGTTTCCACCAAACAACGAACCAGCCATCAGGCAAAGCCCAAATAATTCAACAATGGCGCTCATGGCTGGGACCGCAGATGGTGACCAGTATCAATGTTTGAGCGACCAAATTTTGCAGATGAAGGACGAATACACCAGAAAAATCAATGATCTCAATGATGATCTTGACGCTATTAATGAGGCAAACAATAACCTCCATGGAGAACTAAACCAGTGCAAGAATGCAATAAAGAAAAAGGACCAAGTGATTTCCACCTTGCAGCTACAAGCTACTAGCCTGAATGAGGAAATTGTAAAATTAAAATTGGTAACTGAAATCATGCCCATTGGGAAAATGAAATCAATGAGCAGATTCGAACTCTGGATGGCGGGCATTGTCAGTGTGCTACACCACATTTGACTGAAAATTTTTCTGAATATTATGAGGATGAAGCTTCAGAAATAACCACCAAAACAGACGCTGGGCCACGTCGACAATTGCCTAGCAAAATGGTTGCTTTGGCCAACCCTATCACCTCAAACTGGGATACAATGCCCCAACGCCCTAGCACGTCTGACTCTAGTCAACCTAGAAATAATTGTGATAACCAGGAATGGGGAAGCGATAATTATAAACCAGCAAACCTGCCAGCCTTTGACAAGAATGAAAGTATTACCACCTTTATCAAACGTTTTGAAATGTCTATTCATGGGGCCAGCGACCACAACAAAGCAGCCACCATGATCAACTGCTTGGATGAGTGGAGCATTGAGTTGATTATGCCTCACATCAACGAAAATCCAATATATGCCAAAGTCAAGGAGGCCGTGCTTCATGAATTTGGAGGTCCAGAATGGATGTCAACCAGAAAATCCAAGTTTATGAACATCAGCTTTAAGAAAGATGAAGCAATTGATGAGTTTGCAGATTGATTCTATTGCGAAGCTCAAGTTCTCTTAGGCGCGCGGGCCATGGTCAATTTTGATGCCAAGATTGCACTAGAGCATGCAGTAGAACCTTACCCTAATCTATCCAACACTCTATTGCCTGCTTTCATGCAGAACCTTGCAACATCTGAATTGGTCAACTATTTATGCAGATGCTCAAAAAATTATGGCCCTCCTAATACTGGTTACAGATTGGGAACCACTACCCTTGCTGGGAAGTCCTTCAAAACCAATAAGAAGACTGACAACCCACGGCCATTGAGTGAAATTACTTGCTTTAATTGCCAACATAAAGGTCACTATGCTTCCCAATGCCATCAGAGAAATGTCAACATAGTCCTTCCCAATACCGTGCAGGAGGAGGGAAAAGAACAAGCACAATAGATGTGGGATGCTCTATTGTGCCTACAACACCAGTCCCACCTGATCAATACAAAAATGATGCCTGCAGGGCCTCATTTGACAATGAAATCAGTTCTATTTTAATATCAAACAAAGATTCCCCAAACGTACATGTGGTAACTCGCTCCCAGAGTAAGGTTGTCACACCTGAAGTCTCTGAGGTAGTCGCTAAACCCTATGTGCAACAAATACTTGAGAATATTCCAGCTGATGGGCCAAGCAATGCATCAGATACCCCAAGCCTGAAAGGGGTCAATATAGCAATGCCAATTGACACATTCATCAATGAATGTCCCAGTATTGGGAATACTCTGAAGCACACTCTAACTCCTTGGACTCTTCCCATATTCATTTAGTAAACTCTATTGATTCTTACTATTCTGAGTGCACTTACGTGGATATCCTAGTCAACAAGGTTAAAGTTGTAGCTATTGTTGATAGCGGAGCACCTGTAAACATTGTTTCTATGAAGCTGGTTAAGAATTTGAAAATAGCTCCAGACATTGACCATCATCAAGAATATGGGACTGCAGGCCTTAACAGCACTAAGAGTGAAGGAGCTTACAGCGCCTTGCCATTGCAATTTAAAGCTTTGGTAGTTGCCTCACCCACTATAGTGCTTCCAAATGCCAATTATGACATATTAATTGGAACTAGTTTTTTAAGGACCTATGGGATCTCATGCGATTTTAAGGAAAACATCTTGACAATATTGGGCCAATTGCTTCCAATTTATTACTCTCATGACAATATGAAGCCCACAAGCTGTCATAGGAATTTTATCAATATATCTTATGCCGATGGGATAATACCAGTAGGGTATATTCAGAGGGGGAATCAAAGTCGCCCCATGCCAACTTTCATAAATGAAAATCGAGGAATACCACTACGTGTGAATAAGGACATGACAATAGCTCCAGGCCATCAACTGGTTATGAGAACTGGGACCACACTGGATATTTCAGAAGGACTGTATGGGGAGGTCGTACCCCCATGGCATCATTCTCCAATGGAACCTAGTGTGGCGCCTGGAATACTTATACTGGGGCACGGAGAGATTGATGTCTTAATAGCAAATTTGACCAGCTGAAATATTAAGGTCAAGAAATTTCAAGTAGTCACTGAGGGATGAGTTTGTTGGTGCTACAGTTCTTTTGACTGGCGCCAGGGTTCACGGTGGCTTGAAGCTGGAAAATCGGAAATGAGCACCAGAGAGGAAACGGAAAATAAAGGTTAGTTTACCAAATATTCTATTAATTTAAAAATGCTTCAATATTCATAGGGTGCATTGGGACTCAATGCCTTTGGGATATTTGGAGCCTCATCTGATCAGGATATTTACTAACCTTCTGGAAAGGCCTCCTTGAGGGCGTCCTCAATGGATATTGTCACTCACCTGACTGAGAAGGTGGAAAGCCCGCTCCACGTGACTCAGTACTAGGTAAGGATGATCCAGGAAAAGTTTTGTCTTGGCTGATATCGATGACCAATTCAGTATGGCTGGATTCGGAAGATGGGAATTCAAGACAATTTTTCTCTCAAATCCTGACAAGGCCCCCTTCAAGATCCTGTCAGAGTGGGGAGTATGGCTGGAGGAACCGACCATGCACTCGGTTTATAACAGTCCCTTGCTTGGTATTGGCAATGGAGTACTCAGACTTCACCTTGTGTATCACTTTGTAGGTCCCAGACCACAGTGCGTTGAGCTTATTCTGTCAGCCTCCAGGTTGATGATGATAAAAGAGAATGAAGTCACCTAGTTGAAATTCTGGTAAGGAGGGTCATCCAAGATTTGATCAGGATGTCTCTCTTCCAGTGGTGATAACAATGCCTTGAGTGGCTTGGGCTTGGAGACGGACAATTTCATCGTTAAGAGCCCTCATATTTTAATTGGCATTTCTGGGAGTGGAGGCTTCGAACAGGTGATGGACGCTACTGGGTAGTTGTGGGGCCCGCCCATACAGGGCTTCGAATGGGGACATTTTGATAACACGGTGGTAGCTTACTCAGTATGCAAGCAGGGCGCTGGGCAAATAATGGTTCCAGTAGCCAGGATCTGAGGCGGCCAACTTTCGTAGGATGGAGACAAGAGTTCCATTAGCCCGTTCTACTGCCCCATTAGTAGAAGGGTGGTAGGGAGCAGTGAAACTCTGGGTAGTTCCAAATAGCGAAGTTAGCTCCTGTACTACCTGGAAGGTGAAGTTCAAACCATTGTCCAAGAGCAAGGTCTGAGGGCACCTGTGCTGGGTGAAAATGGAGTGAACAAGGAACAAGGCGGTAGCTTTAGCCGTGGCTGCAGGAACTGAGATCTCCTCGACCCACTTAGTCAGATGGTCTATGGCAAGAATAATATACTTGTGACCATGTAGACCAGTGGGGAGGGGACCCACCACGTTGATACTAATGACTTTGAAGAGCTTCGTAGGTGCAACGACGGAGTGCTGATAGTGAGGGTTGGCCCAGTCTTGAGATCGGCAGGTCATGCAGGCTTCCAGAACCTCTTAGATGGTTTTGACCATTCAGTCCCAGTAGCAACATGACTTCAAACATTCATAGGTCTTATTGACAGCACCATGCCCAACAGTAGTGTGGCCTTCTAGGATGATGTCAGTGTGAGAGGAGGGTCAGGATGTAGGGAAGCCAGAGTCATTCGGCGGAGTTTGGCTTGGACCTGGGGGGATTCCAGCTCCCAACGTTCAGGCTGCCCTATTAAGTCATAGAGCTGATCCTCCTCCGGGGTCAGGACTGCTAATACCAGCATCCTGGAGAGTCTGTCAGCGTTCTGGTGAATAGCACTGGCGCGATGGATGATGGTGAAGTCGTAGCTTTGTAATCATAGGGCCCACCTGGCCAGCCGTCCATCTGGGTCTTTCATTTGTTGCAGCCATCGAAGGGAAGAATGGTCAGTAATGATAGTAAAATGGGTGCCATAGAGGTAGGGCCAAAAATGCTTGATGGCTAAAAGAATGGCTAGGCATTCCCTCTCGGTGATGCTGTAGTTTCGCTCAGCCTTGCTTAGGGTCTTGCTAAAATAAGCTATGGGATGGTCGACCTGGTTCTCATCATGCTGGGCCAGGATAGCCCCCACAGCGACGTCGCTAGCATCTGTGAACAGCAAGAAAGGCTTGTCAAAATGGGGATGAACTAGAACAGGTTTAGTACATAAAGCCATACATAAAGCGTTGAAGGCCTGTTCCTTGCTCAGGTCACCATTCAAATGGAACATTTTTTTGTAGGAGTTAGAACAATGGCTTGGCAAGGTCAGCAAACTGAGGGATGAACTGACGGTAATAGCCCACCATACCTAGGAAGACTTGAATATCTTGTAGGCTTTGGGGGCGCAACATCTTTTCTATAGCATCGACCTTATTGGGGATAGGTTGAATGCCACGTTTAGAGACCTTATGGCCCAGGAATTCTAGCTCAGGCTGGAAGAAGGAGCACTTCGAGAGCTTGAGCTTGATGGAGGCCTTCTGGAGATGCTCAAAGACTTCCTTAAGGTGGTCGACATGTCCGTTAAAAGTTTGCAAAAAATGGTGATGTCGTCCAGGTAGACCAGGACTCAGGAGAGCTTCAGGTCCCCAAGGATCCCATCCATGGTACGCTGGAACATGGCTGGGGCGTTGCAGAGGCCTTGGGGCATCCAGGTAGGCTCAAACAGCCCTTCATGTGCGATTAGAGCACACTTGGCTTGGTCTTTGGGAGTGAGCTCGACCTGCCAATACCCACTGGCGAGGTCCATGGCTGAGAAGTACTGGGAACCTGCAAGCAGTTGGAGCGAGTTGTCAATATGGGGCAGAGGATAGCTGTCCTTCTTGGTGATGGAGTTGAGTTGTCGATAATCCATCACCACCTGGTGCTTGCCATCCTTCTTTCAGACCAGTAACAGCGGGGAGGACCAAGGGCTACGCGAGGGAACCTTGAGCCCCGCGTTGAGCAGCTGTTTGAGTTCTACCATGACCTGGGCCTCTTCGACCTTGCTCTTGCGGTAAGGGCGGGACTGAAATGGGGGGCATCCCCAGTTTCTACATGGTGGAGGACTCCGTTCATCCTTCCAAAATTGTAGGTCAAAGTGGAGAATAGATCCGAGTATTCCTCTAGGAGCTCCTGAACCTTAAGTTGCTGTTCATCAGAGAGGTCCTTTCCTATGTTAGCGTTGACCAAGTTAACCGAGGATGGCAACTCCAAGCCAAGGTCCCTCAATTCCCCAAAGCTTCAGACATCAGCAACAGCTCCCATCGGTAACAGGCAAACGTAAGCGGCGGGTTGGTTAGGTCCTATAACTTTTGGTTTGTTAGTAAGGTTGGCTAGCAACACTGATATTGATCCAGTGTAATCTGGATCAAGGATTCTGGGGCAGGTCAGCACTTCCTTGGGAGATGGGTTATCCAGACCTCAGACCTCCAGTAAATGCCCTGAGGGAATGTTGACGTGGACCCAGGTGTCAACTTTGACCTGGGATTTCAGGGGCACAGTAGTGGCCCGGGGCAAGTAAATCGGCATCCCCTCAGATCCATCCACAGCAGGAGGGGGCAGCCAGACTCAAGATCCCCAGATGTGGTACTCAAGATGATCGATTCATCCTTCGGTCTCCAGTAGGGCAGGCTCAGGCCTTGACATCCACCCTAGAGTCATGGGCAGTTCTAAAAACTAGAGGGACTCAGTGTCCTAAAAGGGAGAGAAAACCACCGTCATAGTGGATAACAGCAAAAAGTCTCAAAGAAACTGGGTTTCAAGGAGTAGATCATAGCTGGTGTTGTCCAAATTGATGGCAGTTGTATCCAAAGTGAGCTTCCCAAACCGAATCAGTAAAGAGGAGTAGGCCCCTATGGATTGGGTGCACTGAAAGCCAGCCATGCCATACTCCATGTAGTGCGGCATGTCGAGGGCAACCTTGATGTGTTTCATCAGCTTGGAAGAGATAACATTCACAGGGGAGCCACTGTCAACTATGGCGTAAACTAAAATCTTGTGGACATGGATGTCAACTCATGTGACCAAACTTCCAAACTGAGGCGGCAACATAAGGAACATAGGAGAATCATCAGAAGAAGAGTAAGCAGTATCAATGTCTTTATTGTCATTAGATACTGCAGCTACTTCTTTGGGGTTAACGGCTTCTGGTTTGTGCATAGGGGTTACTTGAGGCTGGACAGGGGTATCAGCATGGAGTGCCTCGTCCTTCATGCTGACTGCCCTTTTCCTGCCTCCTCAGCTAGACGTTTCCAACAAAACTTTGCGCTATGCCTAAAGCCATTGTAATAGGTGCACCGCAGTTGGGGGGTTTTCTGGTTCTTGACTACATGGACCCTAGGGCAGTTAGAGGGGCCAGCGGCCGCAGTCTTAGAGTTCAGGATCATGGCAGGGATCTCGTTGAGGGCCTCCTTGATCTCTCTGATGCAAGTGAACCCATTCTTTTGCCCAATCATGTGCATCTGGACCTCAGGATAGGACCCCAGGGTGGAGATGACGGTGGTAATGGCGTCGTCCAGAGTGATATGGCTTGTCGTAACCAAAAGTTGAGCCTGAGCGTAGAACCAGTTGGCAAACTCCATAGGGTTTTCTCCTTTGTTAAGTCAAATACCCATGAACGCTTGCTTCTGGTTGGCCAAGGTTTGGTTACTGCCAAACTCTTGGATCAGGGCGGTGCATACTTGTTCCCAGGTGTTACACTCCTTCAGATGGGGAGTCATAATTTCCTGAGCGGTGCTGTCTAGGCATGAGTGGATGTGCTTCACCTTTTGTCAGTTGATGGCCTCCTCCATAGAAATCTCGTAGGCATACAATAAGGAGGCAATGCTCTCCTGTCTGGGGGTGAACTTCTCCTTGAAGCTAGGTTTAAAGTTAGTGACAATAGGAGTAGAGAGGGTGTTAACGCCTGGGATAGGCGTCAGCTCCGAGATCTCCATTTCTGCATACTCTCAAGGAGCCCTTTATCTAGCTGCCTCCACAAACCTTCTAAGTCTTCTTGGATATATTCCCAGTTTTGACTGAGGGTGGAAGCGGACGCCTTGCTGGCAACCTGCTCCTTTAAGGACAGAATTTCAGCGTTCTGTAGTTGGAGCTGATTTTTGATGGTGGCCAACTGGGTTTCAAACCCACGACACATCGTTTCAAGCTGGGAGATGTGAGCATCAGTGAGCCTCGTGAAAGCGCTGAGGTTATCCATCTCATCTGATAGCACTTCGATGGAGACCCTGGGGTTGAGGTGAATACCTTCCGTTTAAAGCTTGCATTCCAAGGCCACCTGTTGGATCTGGTTCCACAGGGTGTCCAGAGCAGTTATTATATCCTCTCACCAGGGGTCTTTGGGTTTGCCCAAGGTGGGGGGCTGGAAGGCCCTTGAGGCCCACACGGTCCTTTGGGTCCTGCTGGCCCCTGACGCCCCTTGGGACCTTCTGGCCCCCTAGGCCCTTCTAGTCTGGCAGCTGCGGGGGAGTAGTCATGAGAGGCCAGCTCTCGGTAGTGCTGCTGTAGGGATTGTAGCAATTTTTCAGCTTGTTGCAATTGTTGGGTCCATGTCACTTCAAACCGCTGAGCGTTTTGGCTAAACTGCTCCTCAAGGTAGCCGGAGATGCCGCTATCTATTACCACCAGTTGGTCGCGGATTTCGTTGATTCGTCGTCAGTTATCAAGGATAGCTTCATGATTGTCATGCACGAAGGAGGAGGCTACATCGTAGAAGTCAACCATATATGAATGTAAATTTTGGGCAAGCCCTAGGTGATGGGAGACCTCCTGATGGTGTAATCCTACTAACTGGAGGAGGTGATGAATTGCGGGATGAATGAAATTATGAAGGTAGCGATTGGGTCCCAAGGTAAGCTCCCCAGCAGGTAATACGGCTGAGGATTATAGGTCTCACATTGTGGATGGCACGGCGGAGGTGTGAGAGCAGCTGGAGCGGACACCCTCAGCATAAATGCTGAGGATTAGTTGCTCGACAACATTGTTGGAGTGTTTGGGCTGAAGTTGATATTGGCCCCCATCTAAAGAGGGCAGCGAAAATTGGAAGGTGGTGCAGAACTCTAGCCTTTCCAGCTGCGAGGTTGGTGTTGCATATTGGGAAGAACTAACCCATCGAGAAATGCTCCTCAATTGACCAGTCATTTGGTCTTCAGGGTTGCTGTTGGTTTCCATTTTGTGATTGACGTTTTCACTGGGTCAGCTTGGAGCCCCCTGTAGTGAGCACCACTTTGTCAGCCCTACAGTTCTTTTGACTAGCACTGGGGTTTGCGGTGGCTTGAAGCTGGAAAATTTGAAATGAGCACCAAAGAGGAAACGGAAAATAAAGGTTAGTTTACTAAAAATTTTATTAATTTAAAATGCTTTGATATTTATAGGGTGCATTGGGACTCGATGCCTTTGGGATCTTTGGAGCCTCATCCAATCAGGATCTTTACTAACCTTCTGGAAAGACCTCCTCGAGGGCGTCCTCAATGGATATCATCGCTCACCTGACTGAGAAGATGGAAAGCCCGCTCCACGTGACTCAGTACTAGGTAAGGATGATCCAGGAAAAGTTTTGTCTTAGCTGGAATTGATGACAAATTTGGTACAGCCAGATTTGGAAGATGGGAATTCAAGAAGATTTTTCTCTCAAATCCTGACAGTCAGCTGTCAAATTTGGTGATTTATCTGAGTTCAGCTTACCAACCCAAGCCCTCAGGGCACATGCAGTAATACCCTGATAATCATTCACTGGATTATCAGAACAACAAAAGGATGAAGCACTAGAGTTGTTTGAATGATACTCCAAAATTTTCGCCAAAGATGATCAAGATTTAGGTTGTGCAAAAGGAGTTCAGCATTTTGTGGATACCGGGAATCATATGCCTATTAGAATGAGGCCAATTCGGCACCCCAGGGCCAGTGATGAAATAGTTAGTGAAGAGCTAGACAAATTGCTGAAAAATGGAATGATAGTTCCATCCAAAATCCCATGGGCCAGCCCTGTTTTAATCATAAAGAAGAAAGATGGCAGCAATCAAGTTGTGATTGATTATTGATGCCTCAATGACATTACAAAAAAGGATTTGTATCCGTTGCCCAGAATTGACGATGCTCTGGACTGTCTGGGAGGGGCGAAGTACTTTACTGCAATGGACCTCATCTCCAGATATTGGCAAATTGAGTTGCCACCAGAGGAGCAAGAAAAGTGCGCGATGATTGCTGCTCAAGGGCTTTTTCAACTGACACACATGCCTCAGGGGCTGTGTAACACTCTGGCAACCTTTCAGCGTGCAATGGACACGATCATGGGGGACCTTAAATTGTCCTGTGTTCTGGTGTACCTGGATGACATCAATGTCTTTTTGCAAACATTTTCTGAACATCTGGAGCACCTTGAACAAGTATTTGAATGACTGTTGAAGGCCAATCTGAAGATAAAACCTAGAAAATGCCAATTCTTTAAAGAACAATTGGAATACTTAAACATGCTTAAGAGAAGTTTAAGTCATTGCATTATGCAATCTTGCGCCTCAAGCCCAAAGCATAGGAAAGATTGAGTCCCACAAATTCTTCAAAAATTTATAAGCTCATAAACTCAATCTCCCAAGCACTTTTATATAACTTCACTTTATATTTACTGAGAATTACCAAAACTACTAAATCTGAGTTTCTACTGAAACTTTCCTGTTTTGACCCCCAAGCTAAGTTCCTTGACATAAATAAGAACCTCCTAGATCAGGTTGATGTGACAGTCAGGATGTACCTGACCTGTTACATTACCACCCTGTGAAGCAAAAATACTGAACCTTCTCAGGACAATGATCAAAATCTTTCTTCATCTAGCAGTTAGCCTCCTATACCAGATAACCCTTCCAGTTCACCACTAAATCACAACAACCTCAGACCTATTGAGTATTGAGAATATGATCTACCAAAAAATTAAAAACGCTCATCTCTATAAGGTCTCAATGAATCAGTTAGATTCAGCATCTCTCCTTTAAAAAACTACAAATGCAAATTATGGAGCACAGGTTGGGCACTAGGCCCATATGGCAAATCCAGCTCCAATGCAACTTCATTGACAGCATGGAGAACTCTGAATGCCTCAATGCTACAAGAACCATCTTTTGACTTCTTACTGGAACAGCATAATTCTTTGATGATATTAGAATCCTGTCTCTGTTTTTGAATTATGATCCTGCGCTATATGCAATAAGTTATCTTCTTCTGTCATCCAATAGCACAATAAATTCCCACATAACATTCTAAAACACTACTCATAGTCTGAGCCATTTCATCCGCCCAACATAAAGACCACTACCTGACTCCTCACAAACTGAGGATCATGTTTATGATTTTCAAAGAATGAAGACATCCCTGTTGAAGCATGACATATGTTGTTATAGGCGAATTGAGCCAATTGAACCCAGGAAATCCATTCATAATGCCATGAAGAAATGTATTAGTAAATAACTGTTTGGAATATGATTGACGCTTTTCATCTGGCTATCCAACTAGGGATGGTATGCTGCTGAATGGCATAAAGGGATTATTAAATAGTCAAGCAGATGCACCTAAACTTTGAAATGAATTGAGGCACCCAGTATGACACATTCTCTTGCGGCAACCCATGTCACACAAAATTTTCGCCAATAAAAATATACCATATTGTTTGCTAAGAAACTAATTTTACAAGGAAGTTTATGCATATTTAATCATCCGTTTAACATCCACCATAATAGAAATCTTCCTTTAGACCTTTGGTAAGCCTTTTATAAAGTCTACATTCAATGAGTCCCATGGACAAATTGTAATTTGAAGGGGCTTTGACTTTTTTTGATGGAGCCTTTCTCGGATGTTTAGCTCTGGCACATGTCAATCACGCTCCATATATTGACACAATTCTACAAAGACCCAGCCACAAGTGATCTCGCCATCCTATTTACACTGTCTTTCCTACAAAAGTGTGACCAGCCAATGGGTGCTCATGAGAGGCCTGCAACACCACCCTTTTCAAAAGTAAGAACCTCAGATCTGCAAGTTATGGTGCACCATAACCTCTTTCACTTTGTATATATGGTGCCAGTATCCTAGTTAGCCCTCCATCAACTCATCCAGTAACTGTTTAACAAATGGCATAAATCACTGCGCCCTCTGAACTTAAGTGTTTATTTCTTTCCTTCCAACTCTGATTATTACAAACTTGTTAGTCTGGAGCATGGTTGCAGTGTTGAACTCCTCTAGTTTTCCTTTTGGTATGACAGCCCTCATCTTGGCTCAACCAATTGCAAAGTATTCTCCTGTCCTTGTTGTAACTTGTAATAGACGGAAAAACCTCAGTTCCAACTGCTGTATATTTGAACCATTCTTTGGTGCACTGACAGTCAACTGAAGAAGCCTAACCGTGTAGGGAGCAATTTGAGGCACCAAAAGCCCTAAACATTCACCTTCTATTGGTTGGTTATACCAAGTCCTCTAGGGGAGTTGGTCCAAAACCAACCTACTCAAAAACTCATTGACACGTGAAAAGACCAACAGGTCAGTGAGGTAAGCAAACCCCAAAACAACCTTTATTTGTATTCAGGATAATATAACAACCCGCTGACCAGAGCTCATCTGGGGAGCAACTGACAATGCTCCCCAGGAAAAGGAAATGCTAGGGTGAAAATTCTGAAGTGAACTTTAGAATGAGAAAGTCCGCCTTATAAAGGCAGCGCTTCAGGAGCCTCACCCAAGTCATTGATTAGGCTCACACAAGCCTAATCTACAACTCAGGTGGGGCACAACCCAGTGCCCAAAATGACCAAAACAAAAGTAATTTTAAAAGAAATCTGACTCAGATTTGGAAAATCTGAATCTGAGTTGGAATGCAACGATCAAGTAAAACCCAACTGTTATGTTACTCAAACGGGAAAAAATGAACCTTTTTCAACTTGCCCATGAGCCTGCCTTGTATTCATCGTTTGGGGGGATTGTTAGTAATTTGTGAGCCTTATAATCCAAACGAACCTAAAAAGGATGGCAGAAATACAACAAATGATGTTTCCTTTCCTTTAAGGCCAACACCACCGCCAGAAAGTCTTGTTATATAAAATATTAATCTCATCCGTTGCTATTTTTTGAGAAACTGCAACAAGGGTAGTTCAACCTATCCTCCTGCTCCTAGAGCAAAACCGTTCCCACCTTAAAATTTGAGGCATCCATATCAACTACAAATGGATTACTGGGGCTTATATGGTCCAACAACAGCTGAACGAAAACACTTATTCAAAGATCAAACACTTCTACATTTACCACCATACAAATGTTACATCTCCATTCAGTTGCAAAAAGGGGTGGTCTCTCCTGACAAGTCCTGCAAAAATTTCCATAAGAAATTTTTTATTTGACTAAGGCAAGCCGACCAGGGGATGGACAATACCAAAAATAATAATTCAAAACTAAACTGACTAAAAATTAAAACATGAATTGAACGCCATTTTTAGGCGGTGAAACACAAAGAAATAAGAAAATAACCTAACAGGTGGCACAGCGGCGAGCTGCTTATCCCATCATGGTGGGGGAGGGTAGATCGGGCAGGTCACCATCAGGCTCAGCATCGTAAAGGCAGATCAATGCTGAGAGAAGAGGGGTTGGGACATCCACAGGATGAGGGTTGAGTTGAAGTAAATAGTTGGTCTGATTGACAATTTGGGTTTAGATTAAAGCCTCTATGAGTTCAGTAATGTGGTGTTCAGCCTGGATGTGGGCGTTGAGAAGTTATAAAATTTTTGCAGTATTGGCCCTTGTGGTGCGTGTGGATGAGGAAAATTATGCCAATTCAGCTACATACTTGACAGCGGTGGTGGCAGTTTCATATAGTTGTTGGATTTTCTCTTTTGCGGTAGGAGAATAATTGGAGGGAAACAATGACTGGTGCAGCCTTTTTTTAAATCTCTGATGGATCTTGCACACATTTTGTGATAAGGAGTGATTTGGGATTGGCCACCACGGCCATGGCAAGCTGGTGGTCACTTTGGAAAAAGGCTTTGGGTTTGCAGACATATCAGTTGGTTGGTGATGGGGCATCAAAACTTGAAGTCAGATAAGATGTTAAATTATTTGGGTAACTCAGTGGAGGGCCAATTTCACCCAATTCAGTTAATACATCAAATTTCTAGGTATTTTGGTTAGTTTGGGAAGCTTGAGCGGTAGGTGATTTTGGTTGATAGGTTTTGGGGTGGGAGATCTTCTGGATAACCCAGGGTCCAATCCTGCTCCCAATTGGTTGGCATGGGTGTGCATTTTCTAGTTTGAGTTTGAGGTGCTAGATTTTGTTTCTTATCTGAGCTCATGGCCTGTGGGGGTGGGGGAAGCCAAAATCCCCACTTGAAAGCTGTTGGTGTGGCCTCATGGGTGGAGTTGGCCGTGTTCATAGGGTGTAAATTATAATGAAATGCCTTTTTGATGTAGTCCAATTCATAGAAAAGGGGGCATTAATGCAACCATTGTCAGTGTGGGCCTAAAAGAAATGTCCAGGTGTGGATGGGATATATGCACGCGGTGGGATATGTTGGGCCATTTTCAGCTTGTGGGGGGTAATGGTAGCCATTGCCTGAGGTGCCGCAAGGCATTCAGAACCACTTGAGACAATAAATTGGAGGATAGGGGTTTCGCCATATGTGGAAAACCCAACATCAACTCCTCATAAAGTATTTGTGGAGGAAGGTATGAGGGGAAGTTTGCAAAGGTTACCACAAGTGTGGTGTCATCTGGGAGGCATGTTCATGTGGCGGTAATGGGGGTATTTTTTATAATTTGATGGCATAGCTGCTGCAGTGGCTGCATCCTCTTTGGTGGGGAATCCAATATTAAAATGGCCCTTGTAAGGGCAGAAGTTGATAGATACTGCTGGTGCAAAGGTGTCCTTTGCCAGCTCAATTATCACTTGGTTGGCATATGGGAAGAGGCATCTTTACTTGACGTGGAGGCAAAAGTGAATATTGAATCGGGGTAGGGCTAGGGAGTGGGGGCAGGTTGGGTGGTCTCATGAGAGGTGGAGTGCTAAGTCCCCTGGAGACACATAGTGGCCAAATGTATTTGACGAACTGGTCAAACCAGTCTGCATGCATTTCCTGCTGGGCAGTAGATGCTAGCGAGTAGAGCATTGCTGCACCATACTGGGGCAGAAAGTGGTGGATCTGAGGACGTAAATTAGGAGATTGGTGTGGTGAGGAGGTGGTGGAAGTTTGACTTGTTTTCTAAAACCCACTTGAAATAGATGTCAAGTGGAAAGGTCATAGTAAATTAACTGTTCATAGAAAATTTAGACACTGGTCCAATCAGATGGCGCCTTCCATTACTGGACAGCGCGCAAATTATTCAAATAATTCCCAGGCCCTCTCTAAAAATTGCATTTCACAGGAATGTGATTAAACTTTAATAAATCTCAAATTTTAAGGGTTTAATCTAAAGCTTTTCTTTCTCATAAAAATCACTTTAGTTACTACAATTTGATTCGAACAGCAAATTTGGATAATCACACACAGGAAAGATGGGCGACTTTAATAACAAAAATAATACAACATGGGTGAGCGTCGCAGCAAGCGGTGCACTTAACAGTGCAACTAAGGGCAAGAAACGCCCTGGAGGGGGACCAGGAACCCAATCTGCAAAGAAATCGCAAACTCAGACATCATCTGGGTTCATGGTACTTACTGTAAAGCACGCACAATACATGTACATTCAATTCAACCAACCTTTGTCAAAGGTGGAACACGGGATCAGACTCTTCCTTGGGGATGAGTCACCAACCCTGTGGGAGAAAACATGTGAGGCATAGCCCTCACTTTTCCCTCATGCGGTGTACATAGCCACCAACAACATGGGCCGTGGCTGGATCAATATTGGTTTTGAAACAACTGATGAAGCCGATGCTGCAGCGAAAATCTGCATGGAAATTGCCCTCCCTGAGGGCAAAAATTGTGTGCACCGCGCGCACCAGATGGAACAAAGCAAAAACTTTGTTAATCTCATTTGACTCGCTCCCCACCAACCTTCCTCATAAGGTAATCGAGGAGGAGCTCCGCAAAGGTCTTGTGGCCTATGGAGAAATCCAACAACTTGAATTACAGCGATTTCGCTTAATGCCCGACCTGTGCATGGGCAAAGCTATCGCTGTAATCAACCCCTTCCCAGAAGTGGAAGAGGATTTATCCAGAATCCCTGCGCAGCAGAATTTCACTTTGTAGATGGGGGCCAGTCAGCTGCATTCTGAGTTACAATGGAACGCGCATCACCCATTTACAACCACTGTGGCTCACTGGGCCACAAGGAACATGCATGCCCTGTAAAAGAGGGCTTAATGGAAAATGATTTTTGTGAAGAAGCTATGGACGAAGATAATGAAAACTTCGCCAAACTGACTGATGGCCACCACCCATTCCGCTGAGGTGAAGATGGACTATACTCCATCGTGGACCCAGTTACAAGTAAATAGTGTAAAGCAGCACAAAAAGCCCGCAAGAGAGCAGCGGCTGAAGCGGTGGCACATGCGGAATCCGCCATTAACCACGGAAAAATTCAGGAGGATAGCTCAGATATTCACTGAACCAACCAATCAGAACAATATGCCCAGGTCGAAAATTTTCACAGTAACCAGACTGAGCCACAAAGCGTCATCAGTCATGCACATACTGAGGAACAATGCAACCGCAATTTGGGTGAAAATGCGGTGCACAATGCAACAAAGTTGAACCTCAAAAATATAAAATCCAATCAACAACCCGCATCAAATCAACATGAGACCTGTGCAGGAAAAGTTGATGCAAACGCAAAAAACCGCAATTCCCTTGAATCATTGGGTCAGATCAAGGGAACCAACAATGGCAGTGAAAGATCTGGAGTACAGATGTGGAGCATGGCCAAAATGAGCCGCGGTGGGATAGGACTAGATGGTCCTCCAAACCGCTCCTGAGGCGCCACGGGCACCTCAGTGTCAATAGAGATGTTAAATATCGCGGGAGCCAGGGCTCATACATCCCAAGCCAAAAAGCTGGCATTCCTGCGAAAACCTCTTGTAGACGTCTTGGCCATCCAAGAAACCCACTGCCTTTAAGGGGAAGAAGAATCCTGGTTAACCAGAAACGCACCATCACAATCAGTATGGACATCTCACTGTGGGGTGATAGTCCAAAACAACAAAAAATATAAAATTACAAATTCATCATCACACTTGCATGGTTAAGTCCTGGTAGCAACAATCACATGCCAAGATGAAATAATTTCGTTAGCATGTATCTACGCACTGTGCACTGCAACTGAGAGAAAATTTTTTTTTGAAAAAATTTCTACCCTCACCCTCCCACCAGATATCATCATGTTAGGCGATTTCAACTGCTGGGATAACCCCAATACAGATCGATGGCCTAATCCCAGGGGATAACCACCTGAACACATTGAATATCGCACAATGAAGGCATCTCTTGGCTTACAGGATGCTCTTCCTCCCAATTCACCAATCCTTCCCCATATGACAAGACCCAACATATGTGAGGGACTGCTCATATCGATGAGTCATAATGACCACATCCTCATCCCACAATCCCACCACTCAAGAATCTCCAAATTTACAACAAAAAAGATAAATTTTTCTTATCACCGATTAGTTATGGTGCAGTTAGCGCCAACCCAATCCCACACACAGGTGTCGCCTTGGAGAAAGCTTCACCCAGAAAATACAAGATTGCCTGAAATATCTGACTGGATTGAAAACAAGGCCACAAACCCAGAATTCACAGCCCCATTCACTTCAGATCCCATCGGAACATGGGAAAATTTCAAAAAGATTTAATCAACAAAACCTGACATATTGCATCACACAAGTACACCGCGGACACAGCCACAATCAAGCGTACCTTGGCAGAACTAGACCACATAAAAACAAATACTCCAAGATCTGGCTATAGCCCTAATTGGGGACGCAAATGGGCAGAAAATTCAGCCCAACTTAAAAATCTCATCTTTGAACACCAACACAGAATCAAAGTATTGAACAAAGGTAAGTTCATAAAGGAAGGTGAAACCTGTTCAACATACTTTTTCCGCCAATTCCACTCCAGCGGAAACCAGCCCATGTGCACACAGGTCCACAAGACCAACGGCACTGTGGCAACTGACCCTGAGGAGTTCAAGGCGGAAGTACACCGCTATTACACTGAATTATATCGCAATATGTCAACAGATCCAAAAAAATTAAAGAATTTATTCAAACTGCCAAGATACAAAGTACACCACCAAATTACAATATACTATCCCTTATCACACGGGAGGAGCTTTGGGAAACAATTCGCGGTGCACCACGTAGGAAATGCCCAGGGCCTGATGGGATACCCTACGAATTTTACAAAAAATATTTTCAACAAATCGCCCCCTCCTATTGGCGTCAATGAACCAGAGTTTGTTGGAAACACGCCTATTACCAGGAGGCCATGAATCCTACATTATAACCTTGTATAAAAAGGGTGACAAGTTTTTTTCTAACTTTTCTTTCTCATTGCAAACACTTTTGCAACCTATTAAATTCAAGACTAAATCTAGTTTGATAATCTCACAGAGGAGATTAGTCTGCGCCCATGTCAGGGAGCAGTTGGGCAAGCAAGGTAAGAGGAGCAGGCGGAAGGCCCGCGGCCTCCAACATTTGAAAACGCCCCAGAGAATCCGGTGGAATAGACAAAAATCTCAAAAAACCGGTGGTCACAATTTCCCCAGAGATACTCGCGTGGCAAGCATGATGCAACCAGTACATCAACACGCCACACTCCCAGCCACTTTTGTCGGTGGAATTTGGAGTCTGTGTATATCTGGACATCCAAAAAACGGCCTTATGGGAAAAATTTTGTGAAGATGTACACAAAATTTTCCCAACTGTGGTGTACTTTGCACCTCACTCCATGTCATGCGGTTGGCTGGACCTAGGTTTTAAAAGCAAAATAGCAGCAGATGAGGCTGCAGTGGTGTGCATAGTGGTCAACCTCCCCGAAGGCAATGGGTCGTTAAAACCAAATGCACCAGATGGACAAAATCAAACCAGTTTTCCTCACATTTGACTTTTTGCCTACTATGGTAAAACGTGACATTTTGGAGTTACACCTGAAAGATGGTCTCGCCATATATGGCGAAATACAATCTTTTGAAATGCAATGCTTCATGCTGATGCCACACCTGTGCACCAGCAAAGCCATCGCAGTTCTGACCCCAACTGAGGAGATCGCGAAGGACCTAACCCAGATCCCGCACTCCACTTTTATTGATATTGCAGGGCATACCACCCACCCATTCTGGGTAACCGTGGACAGCGCGCCCCCCATTTGCACCCACTGTGACGCGTTTGGCCATAAGGCGCATGCATGCCCCATCAAGGAGGGCGTCACATTCCAAGAGCACCCCTCAGCAGCCATGGCCAGCGGAGAGGCGCACTACAAACCAACTGCAAGAACCAAGGAGGCTTTCCCGTGGGGAGCACAAGGCTGCTACCTATTGGTAAAGCCCATCTCCCTGCAGGAGCGGAAGAAAGGCCAAGCAGGCCCATAGGGCCACAGCCAAGGAAGTGGCCAAGGCCACCTTTGCCATCCCACACTCACAACGCCAGGAGGACATGGAGACCTTCACAGTGGAAGCGACTTGGGAATTCATCAACCAATCAGATTGGGAAGCCCATGCCACGCGGGCCACTCAATCTGAGGATCCGATAGGAGATTTGATTTCACCCAAATACTGCACCCACGCTCCAGTTGAAACTAACTTGGGACCTATCCCAACTGAAAATTTTATTTTTGACCCGCTCAATGGTGCATCAAACTCATCCGCACCACAAAAAATTCATCCAACGTTGGGAAAACAAAAGCGAAGGCTAAAGCCAATGTGACTCTTTCCACAAAAATCAACAAAAACCTGATAGCGTTGCTGCTAACACCCGCGCTGCTGTGAAAGCCCATGGGGACCTTGACAAGGCTGGTGAGCCCAGGGGCCCACCCCCTCACACCTAAGGTGCGATGGGGGAAACCTTCACTCTAGGGATGTTGAATATCGCCAGACTCAAGGCCTCCCTGTCCCAGGCTAGGAAACTGAGTTTTTTACAACACAATTTACCTGTGGATATCCTGGGCATCCAGGAGTCACACTGTCCACAAGGTTCCGAGGAAGCTTGGAAAACAATGCTCCTCCTATCCCTATCCTTTTGGTTGAAGCACTGTGGGATGCTAAATTGGAAAAATAATTTTTCAAATTCACATCCTCAGAAACATTCCTAAATGGCTGAGTGCTCGTCATCAACTTCTCGTGGGCCAACGTTGCACATGCAATTGTCAACATCTATGCCCCAAATGGTGCACACGAGCGTCAAAATTTTTCTCATCAGTCAAATCCCTCCCGCTACCCCCTGATTCTTTCCTAGTTGGTGACATGAACTGTTGGCTAACCTCACCAACGGACCGGTGGCCTCCCTCACCCCACGCCCCACAGGGTCATGTAGATCTACGCGTTCTAAAAGCCACATTGGGTTAATGGATGTGCACACACACACACACACACACACACACACACACACACACACACACACACACACACACACACACACACACACACACAGCCGTGACATGCCCCACTGCTTGAAAACATGATGCATCCCCACATCCACAACGGCCAATTAAGGTCCATGACCTGCATCAACCTTATTCTAATGCTGGCGAAATTCCAACCCCACATCTCCCACTTTAAAACAACAAAAATAGAATTCTACGACCACTGACTGGTCTCAATAATCTACCACTTACCCATCACAGTTGCAAAGGCCCCGCATTGGTGCAAAATCCGCCCCCTCGAGCTTGCGTCACCAGGATTTCCACGTGGGTGGAAGAGGCAACTTTGGCAAAATCGTTTGTTGCACCGTTTTGTGCAGACCCCATTTCCACATGGGCAACTTTCAAAGAGGATACCATCCGCCACTATCGCCATCTCTCCTCCAAATGCTCATGAGCCACATTGGAGGTTATATCACATGCTTTGGCGGAATTGGCCCACTTGGAGTCCAACATTCCAGCCACAGGATACAGCCCTGCATGGGGCCAGAAGTGGGTGGAGGCAGCAGCCCGCCTCAACGCACTTGAAAGGCAACACAAACATTGGGTTTGTGTCCAATACAGGGCCACATGCATCACTAATAGTGACAAGTGCACCGCATACTTCTTTAAAAAATTTTTTGCACCACGCCAGAGCGTGGCCTGCACACAGGTGCAAAGATCAGATAATTCCATTGGGGATACACTGGCTGAAGTGGCAATCGAAATGCAAAAATACTACTCTGAGTTATACTGAGCTGAACCAATTCAGCCAGCTGAAATAGTGGAATTTCTCGACCGAGCTCATATCCACACCATTTTCAAATACCCGAAAATAATGAATTTAATTACTCCAAACAAATTATGGAAAGCCATTCACGGTGCACCAAACTGAAAATGCCTAGGCCCAGATGGCATTCCATATGAGTTCTACAAAAAATATTTCAAATATATATCCCCATTACTGCTAGCCTCACTTAACCAAAGCCTGTTGGAAATGCGCCTCCTACCAGAAGGACATGAGGCCTTTACTGTCACACTCTTCAAGAAAGGGGATAAGCTTGACTTAGAAAACTGGCGCCCCATTTCTCTAACAAACACAGACACCAAAATTTTAACAAAAATTATGGCTAAACGATTAGGGACTGTAGCATCTACCACCATCTCCCCAGAACAATTCAGTTTCATCCCCAGAAGGTCGATTTGGGATAACGTGCACTCCGTGGCTAATGCATGTCAGTCCACAGCCTCTGGGGCACTGGTATTCTTGGACCAACAAAAGGCCTATGATAGAGTAAACTGGGAATACCTAAGGGCCTGCCTCCATCAATTCCGCCTACCCCCCGCTTCATAAACTGGGTAATGCTGCTCACAGAATCTGTGACAATGGCAGTGCGTGGCCCAGGCTTCCTAATGGAAGTAGTCCTCCCTCAAAGGGGCTTGCAACAAGGGGACCCCCTCAGCCCACTCTTATACAACTTCAGCCTTGACCCACTACTGCGAAATGTGAATGCCCAACTCACTGGGGTCCATGTGCCAGGCCAAAACCCAGTCAAGATGATGGCATTTGCAGATGATTGCGTGGTGGGGGTGTCTTTAACAAAGATGCACTCACGCTTGAAGCCCTCATATAGGAATATTCTTGGGTAAGCAACGCGGCACTGAATGCCTCCAAAACCGAAATCATTCTCCTTGGTCAGTTTCAGAACTGCTGGGCCCCAGCAATTAGTACCCAACCTGGCCCATATGCTCGCCCACATCCACGCCTTACTAACTCAACACACACCGCTTCACTGATGCTCCCCTTCATGCCACGTCCTACCATAGGACCGGTGCGCCATCTGGGCATGTGGATGGAGGCAGGCGGATATGCGTCAGCAGTAATGGAGTGCCATATACTGGACAACGTGACGAAGTGAATCGCCTCTCTCAGAGCCCACCCTACTACTTTCACCGGCAGGGTTGTTCTTGCCAACTCTATGCTCCTATCCAAAGTCTGGTTCGGAGCCCACGCCATCCCCTTCTCCCCAAGCTTCTTTAAATCCCTGTATTCTTTGCTCAAGGATGGCTTTGGTCAGGCCGCCCTCCACCAGTACGGCTAGAGGTCATGTTTGGCCCTCATCATCAGGTGGCATGGGCCTGCTTGACTTCAAAGCCCATGCTACCAAGATCCTGGGCACCTGGATCGCGGCCGTCACCGCTCCTACACTCCCATCCCAACACTGGTCCCGCGCGGCCTGCTCCAACATCTCCTGAGCCTTGGGCCTCAACAATCCATCAAACCCCCACTCCCTGATGAGATACCTCGCATCACACACATCGGCCACAGGTCCTCACAGGACTAAAACCCACTACAAACGAATCCTACTCTCCATGCAAAGCGCAGAGTGGAGAATTCATATTAGCGACATACAATCCGAAGAGGCCGCCCCTCTCCTCAGTTCACACAAGAGGTACAGGGGCTACCCATCCATGATGGCGTGATCCCCATTCGACCCCATGTCCTATCTAGGGTGGACTACCTGGACATGATGGACATCCCTTATTCCACTGAGACCCAAAAGACCATCTGGAAATACGCACACCATCCTCTGTTGCAGCCTCAAGTCTGCTCCCATGTGTGGCGCTGCCTGAGGCGGGTGTATCTTACAGCTGAGCGCTCTAACGCTTTACACTCATCCTGTGTCATGTGTGGCCAGTATGATACGCTGTTCCACCGCCTGGATAAGTGCCCCACCTCTAAAGTGATATGGCGCGAAGTTCAACGTATGCTGGGCCAGGATCAAACGCATCCCTTCAGTCTGCAAGAGATATGTTTGCTTCATCAATGGCCTCCCCCTTCCACCCTCCCTCCGTGCTCTGGTGGTTACAATCGCCATGTGGACTATCCACATGATTGTCTTGGATGCCATCGCTGGCTCCATCCCCACCCTCCCAGAAGCTGTCCACAGATTCCGGTCTCATTTGGTGGACCACTTTTTAAGCGTGGATGTTTGGATACCTCCCACCGCGTCGCTGACAGCTGGTCGCCTCCTGGTTCCCAGTCTGGTTCATCAAATCAGACCCCTTCCTCCACACGTGCTCAATAGTGGCTACGGCCCCTTCACGCGTTCCCTCCCCTTCCCCCATAAGTGGCGTTCCCGCTGGCAACAAGAGATAGCATTGCTTCTCTGGGGTGCCTCCCCTGGTACTAAGTTTGTCTTTCCTGAGTCATATTCAGAAGTGTCCATCCCATGGTCAGCCTTCCCCACAATAAATTAAATTAAATAAAAAGGGTGACAAGTTGGACCTGGCCAACTGGCGCCCAATTGCACTCTCCAACACTGACACAAAAATTCTAACAAAAATTCTAGCAGCTAGATTAGGCGCAATTAAACTTTTCTTTCTCGTTGCAAACACTTTTGCAACCCATTCAATTCAAGACTAAATCTAGTTTGATAATCTCATAGAGGGGATTAGTCTGCGCCCATGTCTGGGAGCAGTTGGGCAAGCAAGGCAAGAGGAGCAGGCGGAAGGCCCGCGGCCTCTAACGTTCAAAAACGCCCCAGAGAATCTGGCGGAATAGAAAAAAATCTAAAAAAACCGGCGGTCACAATTTCCCCGGAGATACTCGCGTGGCAAGCATGATGCAACCAGTACATCAATACGCCACATTTCCAGCCACTTTCGTCAGTGGAATTTGGAGTCCGTGTGTATCTGGACATCCAAAAAATGGCCCTATGGGAAAAATTTTGTGAAGATGTACACAAAATTTTCCCAACCGCGGTGTACATTGCACCTCACTCCATGTCGCGTGGTTGGCTGGACCTAGGTTTTGAAAGCAAAATAGCAGCAGATGAGGCTGCAGCGGTGCGCATAGTGGTTGACCTCCTGAAGGGCAACGGGTCATCAAAACTAAATGCACCAGATGGACAAAATCAAACCAAATTTTCCTCACGTTTGACTTTTTGCCTACTATAATAAAACGTGACATTTTGGAGCAACACCTTAAAGATGGTCTCGCCATATATGGCGAAATACAATCTTTCAAAATGCAACGTTTGATGATGATCCACACCTGTGCACCGGCAAAGCCATCACAGTTCTGACCCCTACTGAGGAGATTGTGAAGGACCTAACCCAGATCCCGCACTCCACCTTTATTGACATCGCAGGGCACACCACCCACCCATTCCGGGTAACTGTGGACAGCGCGCCCCCCATTTGCACCCACTGTGACACGTTCAGCCATAAGGCACACGCGTGCCCCATTAAAGAGGGCGTTACATTCCAAGAGCACCCCTCGGCAGCTATGACCAGTGGAGAGGCGCACTACAAACCAACCGCAAGCACCAAAGAGGCTTTCCCGTGGGGAGCACAAGGCTGCTACCTATTGGTAAAGCCCATCTCCCCGCAGGAGCGGAAGAAGGCCAAGCAGGCCCATAGGACCGCGGCCAAGGAAGCGGCCAAGGTCACCACCACCATCCCACACTCACAACGCCAGGAGGACATGGAGACCTTCATGGTGGAAGTAACTCAGGAATCCATCACCCAATCAGATTGGGAGGCCCAAGCCAAATGGGCCACTCAATCTGAGGATCCGATGGGAGATTCAATCTCACCCAATTGCTGCACCCAAGCCCCAGTTGAAACTGACTTGGGACCTATCCCAACCAAAATTTTTTTTTGCCCCACTTGACGGTGCACCAAACTTATCTGCACCGCAAAAAATTCGTCCAACGTCGGGAAAACAAAAAGTGAAGGCCAAAGCCAACGCGACTCTTTCCACAAAAATTAACAAAAACCCCAATAGCGTTGCTGCTAATACCCGCGCTGCTGTGAAAGCCCATGGGAACCTGGAAGAGGCTGGTGGGCCAGGGGGCCCACCCCTCGCACCTAAGGTGCGATGGGGAAACCTTCACTCTAGGGACGCTGAATATTGCTGGACTAAGGCCTCCCCATCCCGGGCTAGGAAACTGAGTTTTTTACAAAATAATTTACCCGTGGATATCCTGGCCATCCAGGAAACCCACTGTCCATGAGGTTCCGAGGATGCTTGGAAAACAATGCTCCTACCATCCCTATCCTTTTGGTTGAAGCACTGTGGGGTGTGAATTCAGAAAAACAATTTTTTAAAATTTACATCTTCAGAAATATTTCTAAATGACCGAGTGCTCGTTGTCATTTCTCATGGACCAATGTTGCACACACAATCATCAACATTTACGTTACAAACGGTGCACAAGAGCATCAGGAAATTTTTCGCGTTGGTCAAATCCCTCCTGCTACCCCCTGATTCTTTCCTAATCAGCGACATGAACTATTGGCTAACCTCACCAATGGACCAGTGGCTGCCCTCACCCCACGCCCCACAGGGTCACATAAAACTACGTGTTCTAAAAGCCACCCAAGGGTTAATGGATGCACTGCCGTGACATGCCCCACTGCTTGAAAACATGATGCGTCCCCACATCCACAACGGCCAATTAAGGTCCATGACCCGCATTGACCTTATTCTAGCGCTGGCAAAATTCCAACCCCACATCTCCCACTTCAAAACAACAAGAATGGAATTCTCTGACCACCGACTGGTCTCAATAATATACCACTTACCCGTCACAGTTGCAAAGGCCCCACATTGGTGCAAAATCTGCCCCCCAGAGCTTGCGTCGCCAGGATTTTCCACGTGGGTGGAAGAGGCAACTTTGGCAAAATTTTTTGTTGCACCATTTTGTGTGGACCCCATTTCCACATGGGCAACTTTCAAAAAGACACCATCCGCCACTATCGCCATCTATCATCCAGACGCTCACAAGCCACATCGGCGGTTATATTGTGCACGCTGGCGGAATTGGCCCACTTGGAGTCCAACATTCCAGCCTCAGGATATAGCCCTGCATGGGGCCAGAAGTGGGCGGAGGCAGCAGCCCACCTCAACGCACTTGAAAGGCAACACAAACATCGAGTTTGTGTCCAATACAGGGCCACACGCATCACTAAAGGTGACAAGTGCACCGCATACTTCTTCAAAAAATTTTTGCACCACGCCAGAGTGTGGCCTGCACACAGGTGCAAAGATCGGATAATTCTATTGTGGACACACCGGCTGAAGTGGCAATCAAAACGCAAAGATATTACTCCAATTTATACTGAGCCGAGCCAATTCAGCCAGCCAAAATGGTGGAGTTTCTTGACAGAGCTCATATCCACACCGTTTTCTGATACCCGGAAATAATGAATTTAATTACTTCAAACGTTTTATGGACACCATTCGCGGTGCGCCAAACCAAAAATGCCCAGGCCCAGATGGCATCCCATATGAGTTCTACAAAAAATATTTTAAATACATATCCCCATTGCTGCTAGCCTCACTCAACCAAAGCCTGTTGGAAACGCGCCTCCTACCAGGAGGACATGAGGCTTTTACAGTCACACTCTTCAAGAAAGGGGATAGGCTAGATTTAGCCAACTGGCGCCCCATTTCTCTAACAAACACAGACACCAAAATTTTAACATAAATCATGGCTAACCGTTTAGGGAATATAGCATCTGCCACCATCTCTCCAGAACAATTCGGTTTCATCCCCAGAAGGTCGATTTGGGATAACGTGCACTCTGTGGCTAATATGTGTCAGTCCACAGCCTCTGGGGCACTTTTATTCTTGGACCAACAAAAGGCCTATGATAGAGTAAACTGGGAATACCTTAAAACCTGCTTCCAACGATTCCGCCTACCTCCCCGCTTCATTAACTGGGTGATGCTGCTCACGGAATCTGCAACAATGGCTGTGCGCGGCCCAGGTTTCCTAACGGAAGTAGTCCATCCTCAAAGGGGCCTGTGACAAGGGGACCCCCTGAGCCCACTCTTATACAACTTCAGCCTTGACCCACTACTGCGAAATGTGAATGCCCAACTCACTGGGGTCCATGTGCCAGGCCAAACCCCAGTCAAGATGATGGCATTTGCAGATGATTGCGTGGTGGGGGTGTCTAATAATAAAGATGCACGCGCGCTTGAAGCCCTCATCCAGGAATATTCCCGGGTAAGCAACGCGGCACTGAACGCCTCCAAAACCGAAATCATCCTCCTTGGTTGGTTTCAGAACTGCTGGGCCCCAGCAAGTAGTTCCCAACCCAGCCCAGCTGCTCGCCCAAGTCCACGCCTTACTAACTCAAACACACCGCTCCACTGGTGCTCCCCTTGTGCCGCGACCTACCATAGGACCGGTACGCCATCTGGGCGTGTGGTTGGAGGCAGGAGGATACGCGTCAGAAGTAATGGAGGGCCATATACTGGACAACGTGACGAAGCAAATCGCCTCTCTCAGAGCCCACCCTACTACCCTCACTGGCAGGGTTGTTCTTGCCAACTCTATGCTCCTATCCAAAGTCTGGTTTGGAGCCCACGCCATCCCCTTCTCCCCAAGCTTCTTCAAATCCCTGTATGCTTTGCTACAAGGTTGGCTTTGGTCAGGCCGCCCTCCACCAGTACGGCTAGAGATCATGTTTGGCCCTCATCATCATCGTGGCATGGGCCTACTTGACTTCAAAGCCCATGCCGCCAAGATCCTAGGCACCTGGATTGCGGCCGTCACTGCTCCTACACTCCCATCCCAACACTGGTCCCGCGCGGCCCACTCCAACTTCTCCCGAGCCTTGGGCCTCAACAATCCATCAAACCCCCACTCCCTGATGAAATACCTCGCATCACACACATCAGCCACAGGTCCTCACGGGACCAAAACCCACTACAAACGAATCCTAAACTCCATGCGAAGCGCAGAGTGGAGAATTCGTATTAGTGGACATACAACCCGAAGAGGCCGCCCCTCTACTCAGTTCACACAAGAGGTACAGGGGCTACCCATCCATGATGGCGTGATCCCCATTCGACCCCAAGTCCTAACCAGGTGGACTACCTGGACATGATGGACATCCCTTATTCCACTGAGACCCAAAAGACTATCTGGAAATACGCACACCATCCTCTGTTGCAGCCTCAAGTCCGTTTTTCATGTGTGGCGCTGCCTGAGGCGGGTGTATCGTACAGCTGAGCGCTCTAATGCTTTACACTCATCCTGTGTCGTGTGTGGCCAGTATGGAACGCTGTTTTACCGCCTGGAGAAGTGCCCCACCTCTAAAGTAATATGGCGCGAAGTCCAACGTCTGCTAGGCCAGGATCAAACACATCCCTTCAGTCTGTCAAGAGATATGTTTGATTCATCAATGGCCTCCCCCTCCCACCCTCCCTTCGTGCTCTGGTGGTTGCAATCGCCATGTGGACTATCCACACGATTGTCTTGGATGCCATCGCCGGATCCATCCCCACCCTCCCTGAAGCTGTCCACAGATTCCGGTCTCATTTGGTGGATCACTTTCAAGCATGGATGTTTGGATATCTCCCACCACGTCGCCGGCAGCTGGTCTCCTCCTGGTTCCCAGTCTGGTTCATCAAATCAGACCCCTTCCTCCACACGTGCTCAATAGTGGCTACGCCCCCTACACACGTTCCCTCCCCCTTCCCATAAGTGGCGTTCCCGCTGGCAACAAGAGATAGCATCGCTTCTCTGGGGTGCCTCACCTGGTACTGAGTTTTGTCTCGTCTGAGTCATATTCGGAAGTGTCCGTCCAATGGTCAGCCTTCCCCGCAATAAATTTAAATTTAAATTTAGATTAGGCGCAATTACATCTGACGTCCTATCACCCAACCAGTTTGGGTTTATACCAGGGCGTTCAATATGGAACAACATTCACCCTGTTGCAAATATTTGCCAATCCAAAGCAACTGGTGCCCTGGTCTTCTTGGATCAGGAAAAGGCGTATGACCGTGTTAGCTGACCATACCTAAAAGAATGTCTACATGCCTTCAAACTCCCACCAAGATTCATAAAATGGGCGATGCTCCTAACAGAATCTGCAACTATGGCTGTATGCGGCCCTGGATTCCTAACAAACAAGATTAAACCACACAGAGGGCTCAAACAAGGGGGCCCCCTCAGCCCACTGCTATACAATTTCAGCTTTGACCCGCTCCTCCGAGTAACTGACTCACGTCTCATGGTGATAACCGCACAAGGACAACCAACAGTCAAGATACTGGCCTTTTCAGATGACTGCGTAGCAGGTATAGCAAACAATGAAGATGTCCGACAGCTGAAACACACTCTAGAGGAATACTCCAAGGTGAGCAATGCATCGCTCAACAAAAGGAAGACAGAAATCATCCTCTTAGGCAAATACACAAACAATTGGGCCACAACATGAGAACCTCACACCAACACTTGAAGAAAAAACCCAATTATATTACCCTTTGCAACACCTCTTACCACCACTCCTGCCTGACACCTTAGAATCTGGCTAGAATCAGGGGGATATGCTAATGAGACAATGGAAAGTAACCTGTTACAACGGGTATCCAAACGCGTCGCCTCCCTCAAGGGAAGAACCCCAGGACTAACAGGACGAGTTACAGTTGCTAACTCGCTCATCCTCCCAATACTGTCGTACCAGGCCCATGCGATAGCCTTCTCACCTACCTTTATAACCTCAATTCGCGCGCTTATCCAGGGCTGGCTGTGGCCTGGCTCTCACCCTCCTATACGGATGGAAACACTATTTGGCCCACGCTCAAGAGGAGGCGTGGGACTAATAGATTTTGAGAGCAACGCCAATCACATCCTAGGTACCTACATAAAGGAAATCCTTGCTCCAGACCTCCTGCAACAACATTGATCCAGAGCAGCAAGGACTAACTTTGCACAGGCGCTCAAATTAACCAACCCACATAGTCCACACAGACTACTTTCATACCTTGCAAGCACCCTACTGCAACGGGTCCACATGGAACCTCCCCTCATTTCAAACATATCCTCCAAACTATCCGCCATATGGGATGGACCATAGAGAACATGGGTTTTATACAGGGAAGGGGACGACACAGCCCCCAATTCAAATTAAGAAACCCAGAAAACCACCCCCAGAGGAATATGCTCGCAACAACCCCAAGCATAGCTAGGATAGAATACCTAGATATGCTGGACATTCCCTATGATTTAACCACACAGAAAGCAATGTGGAAAATGCCACACCACCCACTCCTACAACCAAGGATAAGAGCAAACGCCTGGCGCTGTTTGAGAAGGACCTATAGGATGGCGGACCGCTCCAACTCCCTCCACAAAACATGTGTGGTATGTGGAGGGGAGGGATCCCTACATCACCTCCTAGAAGCATGCCCCCAACTAAAGCTATATGGCAGGAAGTCGCACGCCTGCTCAAGATTCAAAATGAACAGGAATTCTCGATATCATCGAGTATCTTCACGCTCCAAATCGAGTCACCAATCCCATCTACCCTCCGCTCCCTAATAATACCCATTGCAATGTGGACAATACACACAATTGCATTAGATGCGTTCAAGGGCACGGTCCCAACCAGTCATGAGATTATTAACAGATTCCATGTCCACTTACTAGAGCACTTCCAAGCATGTCTCTATGGATATATGAGACCAAGGCAAAAAGCGCTCATAGAATCATGGTTCCTACTCTGGTTCCTCCACACAGACCCTTTCCTTCACACCTGCTCCATAGCAGGGGAAACCCCTCAGAGTAGTGCACCAACCCCCCATACCTGGTAGTCCCGCTGGCAACAGGGGTAACTTGAGTACCCTGGGGTGCCTAATTTTTATACTTCTTAGTTATTCTCTTAGTTTCACATATATTTGGTTATGTCTGTCCCCTGGTCAGCTTACCTCGGTTAAATAAAAAGGGGTTTAATCTAAACTCTTCATTTGCAATTGCTTCCATAAACCTCACATAAATCACAAACATGCTCCTTTGTCAAACAAGTAAGCACCAGAATGTTATACATATAGATCATAAAACATCACCAATCATTCCTCCCAAGAACTAATCAATCATATTTTGGAGAACATCTAGGGCTTTCCACAAGCTAAATGACATCATATTATTTAAAATTATTCTCGGATGACACTTAAATGCCGTTTAACCTTGGTGTTCTGGCTTCACTGTGACCTGATTTAAGGCATCCATTAGATCCATTTTAATAAACACTGTGCATCTTGCAATCAGAAAAAAGAATACCTTTGATCAAAAGCATCATGTAGATCCAGCTACATGACAGCGTTCAATCAGTGAAAATCCACGCATGACTGAGCTCCCCTGTGTCATGGAAATGGCAGAAGAAGTTTAGACCGGCCTGCCAGTCAGGGTGCGTAAGCATCCAGAAAGCAAGCCAGAATGCCAGAGGCGTTGCTGACCGTACAACTTGATATGGAGCCAGGAAATAGGATAATGCAAAATGGTGGCGGAACATCAGGGTTAGGAGTATCCCAACAGCAAACCATACTGAATAGATTTTGGACCCAGGAGTTCTGCTAACAGGGGTGGAAACTACTGAGATAGTTTCTGTGAGATTCTTGGTTGTTAAGACCATTTTTTTGGGGTAAAAGAGAGGTAAATTTTCTCTTGTAGTTGGCAAACATAGGGCCATAAAATCCCTGTTTATTGCTGCCGAAAGGTCATGAGAACTGGGTTGTAGAGCCAAAAATTTTGAACTTGTCAAGTTCAATTGGCGATAGAGAGAATCATAATAACCAAGAGAATTGGTATGGCCCACCTAGAGTGCGGGGCAGCGGACCACCAGGCAAACACCATAAGGAATGTGGTTGAAAGGAGGAGAGATAAAAATTTGGGGTTTTTTTAACAAAATTTTTATTTGGGAGATAAGGTAAGAAAATTAACCAATAATCTTCTCAGTGCTTTGCAACTGATTAAATAATGGTCAATTGGTGAAAACGTGGTTGGGATCCACAAATTTGGCCTAACCAGCGAATTGGATGGTAGAGGGGGGGTTTATTCTTTGGGAACTGTCAACGCAAAATTTGGCGGTGGGCTGAGTCTCTGTCAGTTTGACCTCAAATGTCTGGACCAGGGTCAATTATGTTTCCAATGGTTAGCATGATGGCATTTGACCCGACGAGCGACAGGAATCCCCCAAGGCCATCCAATATAGGGATGGGACCATTTGATTGGGAACAGGTTTGGGATGGCCAACCCACCTGTGCTCAGTTGATTAACCATTAGTTCAGTCAATAGAGGCCCATTGGGCACAACATCTGAATTACTATTGGAGGGTTTTGAACTCTCAGCGATGGCGTCCAATATTTGTTCTGCTGATTTTAGGGTCAAATCAGAACTGTCGGGTGATCTGGCTGATGTTTCATTCTTCATGCTTTTGCAACAATTTGAATTTCAGCCATCAGCCCGATTGCTGCCTGAATTAGATCCGACTGATTTCAGTTTGATAATCTTGGCACAGATTTCACTGATTCCCTGTAACAGTTCTGCCAAGGTGAGTGAGGAAATTGGGGGTGGGATCCAAAGTGGATGGGCTGTCACCCATCGCTTGTCAACTATGTGGGCGAGATCGCCTTGGATGATGAGGGGTACTGCCATCCTCTTCGGTGTTTTCTTACTTGGGAATGGAAAGATAGCTCAATTGAGAGCCAAAGGACACTCCCCAAGACTTACACCCTGTCACAGAAACAGCAGAAGAAGTTTAGACCAGCCTGCCAGTTGGGATGCATAAGCGCCCAAAAAGCAAGCCAGAATGCCAGAGGCATTGCTGACCAAATGACTTGATATGGACCCAGGCATTAGGAAACAATGAATTGTTGGTACAGTACAATGGTAAGTATGATCCTGACGACAAACCACACTGAACCCACTCCCAACCCAGGAGGTCTTGCTGCAGGGGGTGGGATAACTGAGATAGCCTTGATGAGGTCCTCAGCATATGGGGTCATTTTAATTGGGGCAACAAGGAGATGGATTCTCTCTTGCAATTGGTGGACATATGGCCATAAGATCCCCATGTATTGCTGCCAGAAGCTAGTGATATTGGGGTTGTAGAGCCAAAAATATCAGACTCGCTGAACCCAGACAATGATGAAGGGGGCCATAGTGACCAAGAGTACTGGTAGAGCCCATCTGGTATACAGACTGATGGGCCACCAGGGAAACGCCATCAGGGATGTGGTCAGAAGAGATAATAAAATCTTGGTTTTTTGGCAAAATTTTTTTTGAAGGAAAAGTAAGAAAATTGACCAACAATTTTCTCAGTGCTATGCAACTGATTAAATAGTGGTCAATTGGGGTAGTGACAAGCTGGGATTGGGTCCCACAATTTTGACCTGACTGGCAAATTGTTCAGGAATGGGCGGGTTTGTTCCTTGATAACCAGCATCAAAAAATTTGGTGGTGGGCTGAGTTGCTGTTAGTTTGACCTTGAACGTCCGAACTGAGGCTCAGTTACATTTCCAATGGTTGGCGTGATGGCATTTGGCCTGAAAAGCGATTGGAATCCCCCAAGGCCACCCCATATAGTGGTGGATTTATTTGGTTGGGAACGGGTTTGGGACACCCAACCCACCCGCACTTGGTTGCTGGGCCATTCGTTCAGTCAGTGGCATCACATCGGCCACAAAGCCCAAATTACCAACTGGGGACTTTGAACCCTCATCAGTGGCGCCTGATGCTATAGCCTGATTGTCAAGGATGATTCTCGACGACTTTGGTAGAAGGGTGCTTTGTTTGATCAGCATATTGGTCAAATTGGAACTTTTGGGCATTCTGGCCAATACCTCAGTCTTCATGCCTTCCCAACCATTTGAGATTTGGGCATTGGCCGATTGCAACTCATATTAGCTCTGGCAGATTTAAATTTGA
>JAKSZP010001669.1:0-96479 GCA_022478985.1 Massospora cicadina | reverse complement strand
CCAAAATGCCATCTTGAGAATGATGATGGTGTTTACACTGACCCTGAGGCTGAGCATGATGCCCTGAGTTGAAGTATTTGTAGATGTTATTACAAACATTTTATGTGGCCAAGTGCCATTGAAAATGAGATGTCATGGGTAAGATGTGGTGAACATTGAACCCTAAATAACCCTCAAGTTGATACTAATAATAAACATTTAACTACTGGATTAGCTTATATTTTAACTTATAAACTTTTTGCGTTTAGTATTTTACTTTATATTAGTCAGTATTTACTTGTGATCAGTAAGATCAGGGCGGCGCGCCATTGTCCAAGTAAACTACAGGGTATATGATTTGAGTACTACCAAGAAGTTATAATTTAAATTCTAGTCACCATCCAGTCTATTGTCATTATACAATAGATGCACGACACTCCACCCCACATCTGAAGAAGAACCAGCCCTCTGAAGCAGAACCAAAATTCAATAATCAGCATACTCAATGAACTTGGTTTTGAGTAGGTCTAGCCCTCACTAGCATCTGATCTCACATATATTTTGACAGTTTGTTTACTCCTACTGCAATCCATCCTCCCTTTCCAAAGAGGCAACATAGGCAGAATCATCTCCAAGTTGAGGATAACTAATAAAAAAATTATAAAAAATATATCTTATTTCTATGCATTTATTATTTTTTCAAATTTTTTTTATCAATCTTTTGTTTTTTTATGGGACTCAACCTTTTCTTGGTTCAGCAGTCCATTTTTTTATTTTATTCTCCCAACTGGTTTCTAGATATAATTAGAACTACCAGTTTTCTATGGTTCAGAGGTCTTACTTTTTAAGACTTAACCATCTAATTTGGTTCAGCGGTTCTTTTTTCAGACTTGACCAATCTTCAGGGCATAACTAACTTAATGGTTCAGCAGTCCTTCAAGAAATCTTTTTCATTATTATTTTTTTCATTGATCTATTGCTTTAAATATTTAGCATGAACTCAATTTACTATCCTTAGATCCAAGAGGTTCTTGATGGAGTAGGCGTCCATAGCCATCTTGGTGATAATCTCAAACAGACCTGACCACAATGCATCCAACTTGTTTCTTCTCCTGAAACCATGCATATTACAATAGGCAACTATTTTTCCTATTCAGTATTTTGATAAAGCTGGTCAGCCTTTATTATCTGTCATTTTTGCTCAAATCTTTTTTTAAAGTCATTTTGATCAGAATATTTGTCAATCAGTTTAGAAAATGCTTGGTACTCATCCCCAATGCTAGTTTCACCACCAAATATAAAATCAGCAGCAACGTGGCCTTCCTTCCATATAGCAATTCAAATGGTGTTTTTCCTGACATTGTATTATGACTTATATTGTAGGTGAATGTCACCAAACTAAGGTACACTCCCCCACACTGAAGTTCTTCCTGTGACCAGCTTCCTCAGCGTTGTGACCAGCATCCCTGTCATGGTTAAATGACATCATAGTGGGGACCTATCTAAGGATAAGGCTGGGCAACAGGAGGCCCAGAAGGTAAAGCTTCAGGCCCTTCCTGACCTCAGGAACACAATAGACCAACGCTGGGTACAAGCCAAGTATTCCCAGGTTGGTACTAGTGAGGTGCCTAACACCCAGCCCCTTATGTTGGCCCAGGCGTTAAAACGGACAGTTTACTCAATTAATGCAGATGGTTCAATTCAGTTAGTTGAGGAACGGGGTTTCAAAACCCATTCCATTTATGAAATCACACATTTGGGTTGGATCCAACTTCAATTGATTACTTGAGTGAAATCAGTCTTGGTGTTTTCTACCAATTTGGATGGTAGTATTTGCCTATTGGTGGATCAGTGTTTGGGACTGCTTCAGCAGACTCCAAAGTTCCCTGACAAAGTTTAATTATGTTTTCTGCGACCAACATTCCTTGAAGGTCAACTTCCCAATAAACATTTTCCCGTTTTACATTTAATTATGATATTTTGAATGATCCTGTGTGTGAACCTTTTTGAGGAGTTCTTGCGCTCTGTTAACCTTTCCATTTTCCATAAAATAAAGCTATCCCCTAGTGCACCGTTGGCTCACCCAGGTTCCCTCCAACCTGAGTCGCTTACCCCCTTCCTCTTTGTGCACCACGTCACTTTTGATGGGTTATTTATTATAAAAATTACACTTCTCTGCCTAAGTCATTATTGCTCTAGCACCCTCTGCTGAGCTTAATAATTTTTGTACTAATGGTTAGTTCCCTGGCGTTGGACTTGTGCACCGTTCACTACCACGCTGGGAACAGGAGAGTTATAGACATTCTCCTTACAATAGTTAACCAACCATCAAAATTTATGTGCACAAACTTTTTCGTGTGGTAGTTTTCCATGGTGTAAATGGTGGGCGCCAGTTGTGGGCTTTGGCTGTGGTCAGCTGCACCGTTGTTTTCTCTTTTTCCCAAAGGTTGGAGCAACATAACGTTATTAGGGTTGCCTCCAACTGGAAAGTACCTATCCTTCATGCTCATACCTGGTGGATACAGAAGCTTCAGGGTCTGAAAGTCGTGATTCACTAACTGTTATAAAATTGGCGGAATCATTAAGATATGCCATGAGGGTTTTGCACAGGGTTTGGCCCACTAAGAATTAGGACCAACAATATGATAATCATTGCCCTTCAAAACAACAAAATAAACTTAATGAAATAATATGGAGCACCCATCTAGTACTAAAAAAAGAAATAATATGGAGCACTTGCTCCCACTATACTCTTTATTTAATATTTTAAACACAGCCAATCCTCGCTGTTTCGCTCTTCTCAACTTATTAACAACCTCTCCATTTGATTGTCTTGTCTCTTCTATATCATATTGACTTTGGTTGCTACAACTTTTATGGCTTAGTAGTTTTATTCGCCATATCTCATTGGTCCCGTTGACACTTCATTTGACAATTTCATGATCACCTAATTTGAGGCAATTTCCCAAAAACCCAATATTGCCTCACTTCAAGGCGCTTGAATAATCATTACTCATAGTAAACTTGGTAGATCCTATCCATTCCGCCATCACGACCTAGGGCTTGTCATCCAGTCATATCAGAATCACGACATTACCCCCCCCCCCCCCCTTTTGACTGAATGAAAGGCTCCTATTGCCTATACACATGGAGGAACTTTTCATGCACTCAGTTGATGATCTGGCCGCTAGTGGGGTCCTTGATAGTATATGCATCCACACCTGTCTTTCTAATAACCTCGAAAGGCCCAATCCAGATACTGGCCAACTTGTGTTTCCAACCAAATCCATATTGGTCATGGAAGAGAACCATATCGCCTTCCTTGAACTATACCAACCCGCTACAATATACCTGATTGACAGCCTGATTCCTGATCTTCTTGGCTAAGCTGAAGGAATATGCTTCAGTTTGCAACTTGATAAGAATGTTTGCAAGGTTAGTCATATAGCGGTGGGGTTCCACTCCGCCTATGTCTTCCATACACAAAGAAAGCAACGCTGGAAGAGCTAGGTGTTGGCCATATAGTAGTTGGAAGGGACTCTTCCCATGGCAGAATGGTAACTAATGTTATAGGCAAACATGGCAGTGGAAAGGAGGGGGGTCCAATTGGAAAGTCGATCTTTTACTAAACTTTCATAGGATGTTCACCAGAGTCCCATTCACCCGTTTGACCATTCTATTAGATTTGGGGTGTTATGGGGTCATTAGAACCCTGTGGATACCCATAAGATCGTTTAGTTTGGGGAGGATGTGCAAGGTGAAGTTGGTTCCATTATCAGTGAGAATAAACTGAGGGCATCTGTGTTGCTGATTAATTCACTCCATCACAAACTTGGCCACTGTAACTGACCCCAAATCTTGTATCACCATTGCTTCAACCCACCAGGTCAAGTGGTCAATAGCCACAAGAATGTACTTAGACCGGTTAGCTCCTGTTGGCAGAGGACTAACAACATTAAGAAAAACTGTATGCCAAGTGAAATGTGGTTTCACTACCCAGTATGAAGTCTTATGGTGGAATGGCTTCTCCACTTGGCACTGATGGCAACAGGAAATAGTTTTGAGCACATTGAAGCTTATATTTTTATAATAGTATTGAGGGCGCAACAACTTCTTTGTCTTATGCACCCCACCATGTCCAACTGCCTTGTGCACACTCATAATGATTCCCAGTTATGCTGAGGGTCACAGAAAATTCACCATGGAATTGCCAATTTGCTTGTACAGTTCCCCATTCCATTAAAAAGGTATTTGTTCAAATCTCATGTAATGCATTGATCACTTGGTGCAGTTCATCATCATATTTTCCACTGAGCATCTTATTGTACATAATATCGCTGAGGTCTGCCATCACTGCAACAGTTGGCAATTGAGATAAACAGTCAGCGTTCTGATGCTTTACTCCTGGCTGATGAAGAATCTTGAAGTCATAAGCCTGCAGCTTAAGAGCCCAGCGAGCCAAACAGCCTTCAGGTTCTTTGAGGCTCTGCAACCAGCGTAATGATGTGTAATCTGTTACAACTTTAAACTTTACCCCATGCATATAGACTCTGAATTGCTTATATGCGTAGATCACTGCTAAGCACTCTCACTTGGTCACAGTATAATTACATTCATGGCTATTCAGGCTTTGGCTGCAGTATGCCACTGGGTGCTCCTCCCCTTCATCATCTTTTTGTAACAAAACTGCCCCCACAGCAGAAAGAGATGCATCCATCTGTACAATAAAACCCTTTTTGAAATTTGGGTAGCATAACACGGGTGCACTAATTAGTGTCATTCAAAGGGTATCAAAGGCGCATTGGCACCATTCCGTCCATTTGAACATGACATCCTTCTTTAGCAGCTCAAACAGCGGACCTCCAATGCAACTGAAATTGGCATGTCCTGGAAGTATAATGTCTGGGGCCACATGGGGCTTGAGCTGTGATTGCTGAAAAAGCCCAATGACCTCCTTATAAAGCCCACCAGGCACTTCCACCTCTAACTTGGTTTATGTTTACTTGGTGTCCAGAGAGAATAAATATAGGGCCCGCAGCTCTAAGTGGTAGCCCTTGATATTCATAAATTTGATGGGGGAGGGCCCAGGTCTTGCGCTTAAGTCAATAATAGCAAACTGAAACTACCCCATCACCATATGAAATGTTAATGTGACTTATGTGTACCAGATCCTTTGGCATTTCATTGAAAGTGAAGTAGATTGGGATCCTCTGCCCCAGAATTTCAAATGTATCCGGTGTCATATCAACAACAGCCCCAAAGTGGCGCATAAAAGCAGTTCCAATTAAAAGGTCATAGTTATTGTTAGGTAGCACTATGGCTGGGGCTACAATGACAATTGACCAAAATTGCAAAGGTAGTGCGCTGTACGCTCCTTCAGAGACTGTGATTTTTGCGTCTGCGGTCTCATACAACATATGATGCCCCACGTCAGGCTTTAATGCCAGCTTTGCCACCAACTTTGTGGACACTATGTTGACTGGGGCACCTGTATCTATTATTGCACAAACTCAGGTTTTTGCTACAACAGTGTCACAGTAAGTATACTCTGAATAAGATGCATTCTGATTGCTTAAAACATTGCACATTTAGCGCATCTTTTTTTCTAAGGAAGCTCATAATACCCTCCCCAACTTTAGGGTATTCTTTAACAACAGCATTCACAGGGAGGGCCGCATTCACCCCTTTTAAGAGAAGCGCATCAGAATATGGAGCTGGTTCATCAGTAGAAAGTTGATTAAACATTTGACAGGCATAAGGTTTTGGTTGCTACTGGGGGCCTGCTTCCACCATGTCCATAAATTGCACTCATGTCAGCACATTCACCCCCCAACTGGCTGCTGATATAGAAAGGCATTGTCATAGTGGGGAACTTCCACTGGATGTACTGGGATAGGTTCAGGTGGGACGTTTTGAGTTACAAAAGGGAAGTAGAGAGTCCCATCTCTACTCCACTCTGACTTTTCCCTGATTGTAATGTTCCTGCAGTAGGGAATGAACTGATGATGAAGACAACTTCTGGACAAGTTCCCAAAGTGACCGCACGAGAAACAATTGATCCTGTAAGATCTGCGTCCATGATTGTTGTGAAATGGGCCACCCCAAAAGCTAGGTGGTGTTAAGCAGTGTAAACAGACCCTTCCCAATAGTTGAACTGCTGGCAGCAACTCCGTTTGAGAGGAGGCGTGTAGTGATAATAAGGCTGGGGATTACTAAATGGATGCTGAACTGGAAGAGATAATATCCCCAGATAAGAAGGTCCAGCAACGGAGAGGATATGGTTCCACTCTAGTTTGGGCAGAGGGAAGGTAGCGGATAACTGGCGCAAGTTTAATGAGTTTAAGAAAAGGTATACCAACTTTCAAATATGGAGCCATGGTATTGAAAAGCTCACGGTATGGTTCACAGTGGAGGTCAATGCTATGCATACATCTGATTTGGTTAAAATTTTTGCCCCAATTAACACATGGACTTCTACCATAAAGCAATCAGCAAATGCGGTGAGGGTCTCATTATTCTGAAACCCAATGGTTAAGAGCTCAGCCTTTCACTGTGCCATTTTCATAGTTTCTCCAAATAACAATAACACAGTATCTTTCACCTGTTGATAGGTAGTGGAACTGGTGGGAAGATAGCAAGTAACTTGGTAGAACTTTTGACATCCAAGGTGGATACTAATAATTTGGCTTTACATCGATCTGAAGCTCCTTCTACTGCAAACTCAAATTGATTAAAAAATCTATGGATGTTCCCATTGCAGTCAAATGGATGCAGCTTATCGATATAAACCTCCTGTAGAAACTCCTTCTTCCACTGGAGCACAGCGCCCAAGGCAAGCTTGAGTTCTGCATATTCAATGGTTGTGGCATCTCAAAAAGACTCCTTGCCAGAGCAAGCCTGATAGGACATGGCCAGCGACTGAGGAATGTTGTTGGTATTGTAATTGATCAATGGGCCCCCTGTAGTGAGCACCACTGTTATAAAATTGGCGGAATCATTAAGATATGCTGTGAGGGTTTTGCACAGGGTTTGGCCCACTGAGCAATAGGACCAACAATATGATGATAGTTGCCCTTTGAAACAATAAAATAAACTTAATGAAATAATATGGAGCACTTTCTCCCACTATACTCTTTATTTAATATATTAAACACAGCCAATCCTCGCTTTTTTGCTCTTTTCAACTTATTGACAACTTCTTCTTTTGATCATCTCATCTCATCTATATCATATCAACCTCAGTTGCTACCGCTTTTATGGCTTAGTAATTTGATTTGCCATATCTCATTGGCTCCGTTGATTCTTCATTTGTCAATTTCATGATCGCCTAATTTGAGGCAATTTCCCAACAACTGATTATTGCCTCACTTGGAGGTGCTTAAATAATCATTACTCACAGTAAACTCGATGGATCCTATCCATTCTGCCATCACAACTTAGGGCTTGTCATCCAGTCATATCAGAATCATGACACTGACTTTCCGCCGATGTTAATAATTTTAATCTTAGTAAATGGGTTTTATTTTGACAGCATATTCAGATTATGACGGAAGAATCAGTGCAGATCCCTGGGGGTGTTGGCTTTGGATAACGTTGGGCATTCCATTGCTGTTATAGAAATAGGTTGTTCACGTCTAAAAATGCGTTTTATAACAAAAACACTATGTATACCTCTGAACCATATTTGCTCTCTCATGGCTCATAGCAGGAACCTATTTCTGTGTACCAAATTTACCCCAGAAAATCCCCATTTGACCTTTTCCATGATTCGCAGCACTCAGGAAGTTGAAAATGAACTGCGCTTACAATATGAAAATGTTTATGCCCCTGCTGAAGATATGGTGGGCTATGTGGCCTCAGTAGTAAGAGTGGCCAAGTATCCCTCTCCATTCTTCGATTCAAAATCATACCAGGGTGACATGTTAATGCCAGATAAAGAGTGTGGTGGTGATTTACTGGCATTTTTGGCTCAAAATAAAGATCATTACATGTATTTTCTACTGACTGCTATCCTTTCCTCCCCTTTAGGGAAACTCAGCACCAATTTTCTGGTGGATCCTGGCACCATTGAAAACTTTATGGACCAGTGCCTAGCTGACTATCTTGGGCTGAGTTGCCTGCCAGGTGGTATAATGAGGGGAGGGGCATCCCAAGGTATTCCCACTTTGAAGATCATTGGGACAGTGGACTATCAGGTTGGCAAGTACCAATTGTCAGATCACTTCCAAGCTATTAAAAACCTCTTGTACCCTATCATTTTGGGTGTGGAGTGGTGGTGGAAGTTTGAATTTAGAACCAACTTGAAAGAGAATACCCTATCCTTAACAGTAAAGTATGGCTGCACATTAGTTGTTCCTTTGTCTGAGGCTGACGCTCAGGGTGATTTGCCCCACTGGCCCCACCTTCAAAACCTAAGCCTTGCCTCTATGCTGAAGCCCACTGTGGTGGTTCCCCTACCTTCTTGTTTGGAGGGTTTGGAATCATTATTTGATGCAGCTTCAGCTGATGCACTACCTGATCATTCCAAGTACAACTGTGACTTCAAACTCACAATGGTTCTGGTGCATATTTCTACTCCCATTTACCCCTTAACCATTCAGATGGGAGAGGCGTTAGATGTGCGGGTAAAGGAGCACTTAGCTAAAGGTGCAATTTTTAGTGTACCTCCCCTGTTTGCTCCCCACTTCTCTTTGTTGAGAAGGCTGATGGTACTCTACATCCCTGCGTAGACTATGGGAACCTTAATAATGTTACGGTACCAGACCTCCATTCCATCCCTTTAGATTCAAAGATTGCATGCTATGTGGAGAAGGTGAAGGTCTTCTCCAAGCTGGATTGCCTCAATGCGTCCAATCAGATTTGGATAAAAAAGGGACAAGAGTGGTTAACCACATTCTGTACCATAAAAGGAATATTCCAGTTTCAGGTCATGCCCTTTGTGCTTAATAATTCCCCTGCCATCTTTCAACGCCACATTGATGCAGCGTTGGGGGAATTATTGGGGGTATGCGCGGTTGCCTATATGGATGATATTCTGGTGCTTTCCCTGATCAGGAGTCCCATGCAGTACACCTTTGGCAAGTGGTGGAGAGGTTGAGGGCTGCCCAACTTACGCTAAAGATCAGTAAATGTGAATTTTTCAAGTCCCAGGTCACTTTTCTGGGCAACGTCGTGTTTGACCAAGGACACATGATAACTCCAGACAAGGAGAAGGCTATTCGTGAGTGGCCCACCCCCACCTCAGTCAAGGAATTGAGGAGCTTTTTGGGGAAATGTACGTTCCTCAAGGAGTTAATGCCAAACCTTTCTGAGGTGGCAGCGCCCTTGTATAGGGCTAGTGGTGCAAAAGTGCTTCAGTGGTACACATTTTTGAGGATTCTTTCCAAGCTGTGAAGTACACCCTGTTGTCCATGACCATCCTTTACCATGTTGACTCTTTCAAAGAGTTTGTTGTGTCTACTGAAGCCTTCAACTTCGCCATAGCGGCTGCCTTGTTACAGGTAGGCGAAGATGGGATAGAGCATTCAGTGGGATATTTTTCTAGGAAAATGTCTCTGCTTGAGTTGAATTACGCCATTTACGACAAGGGGTTAATAGCAGTGGTGGAGGCGCTGACATATTGGTGTCGCCACTTGCATGGCTCTACACAACCATTCCGCATATGTACAGATCACCATGCCCTGATGTACTACCGCGTCCCTCATGTCTTAACCCCACGGCAGACCCAGTGGCATGAGACCCTTTCCCAATTTGCCTTTTCTTATGAATTCACCAAGGGCAAGGATAATGGTTTGGTGGATGCTTTAAGCCTCAAACCTGCTTTAGCTCCTGATCCAAAGGAGGTAGAAGTCCACAACACACAGGTGATGATTCCTCCAAATAAAATTCTGTCTCAACTTCCCTTTCCCCCAGACAACAGGCCAGCGCTTGCACCTCTGGAAAACGTGGAGGTATATGGTATGTTCAGAATGGTTGTCCTTTCTCAGCCGTTATCAGCTGAATATACTATGGTACTTGCAAAGAGCGCTTTGAATAAAGAGGATCTATCCAAGAGCTATTATGTGAAGGATGAGATGGTGTGGTTTCAGGGGCGCCTATGGGTTCCTGCTGGACCACTGCGCCTGAAAATTATCCAGGCCCATCATGACGGATTCACCATCAGTCATCCTGCTAAAGAAAAGACCTTGGAGTTAGTATGACGCGCCTACAATTGGAAGGGCTTGCCTGCTCAGGTGGCACGATATTGTAAAGAGTGCCTGATATGCAATCAGATGAAACCCAATCGCAAACTTTAGCAGGATTGTTGGTACCAGTCCAAAAGGCTGAAGGGCCCTGGACTTCCATATCAGTGGATTTCATTGTGGAACTACCAGTATCTGATGGTTATGATACCATCATGATGGTGGTGGACCGTTTTATGAAGTTCGCCCACTTCATTCCTTGCAGAACTACAATAACCGCAGCTGAGATAGCTAGGCTTATCATCACACATGTGTTTGCACTCCATGGGGTTCCTCAAGAGATTCTCAGTGACTGGGGACCCCAATTTACCTCCATCTTTTGGGAAGAGTCATGTAAGACTCTTCAGATTCGCCCCTGCCATTTGACTGCCTATCACCCCCAATCAGATGGGCAGACTGAACGAGTGAACCAGTGCTTAGAACAGTTTCTGCGGTGTTACATCGCCGCAGATCATTCAGATTGGTTGTCTCACCTCCCTATGGCCCAATTCAGTTACAACAACACTTTGCATTCTTCTATTGGTTGTTTCCCTTTTTGCCAACCATGGCTTTAACCCTGACTTTAGCATGGAGCCCATCTGTGGTTCTAAGGTTGAAGCGGTGGTGGACTTTGCCAAGACTATCAAGAAGGTCCACCAGGGGGTTTCTACAAGTTTGGAGATGGCAATACAAGTTTATAAGGAGAACGCTGATGGTAAGCGCTGAGTGAGTCTAGCGTATAATGTAGGGGATCTCATGATGCTTGATGCTCATAACATCCCTATCAAGCAGCTATGCAAGAATCTGTGACCAAAGAGGATTGGCCCTTACTGCGTGGTTAGAAAGGTGGGCCATGCCTCATACCAGCTAGAATTTTTCTCTAAATTTTGGATCTTCTCTTTCTTACATGAGAGCAAATTGACGTTGTTTGAGAGCCCCCATCAGAGACTCCTGAGGCCTATGTCGTGGATGGGGCGCCAGAGTGGGAAGTGGAAGAAATAGTTGCCTCCCGCCATGTTAAAAGAAGACTTAAGTATCTGGTATCCTGAAAGGGTTTTGATACTGCAGAGAACAGTTGGGTTCCAGCGTGCGACTGTGTGCATGCCCAAGATCTGATTGAAGCCTTCCACAAGCGTTTTCCTCAGGCTGCGGGATCTCAACCCAAACCAACTGTTGCTGCCATGAAGTTGGCCCCAGCCCTCAAGAACTTTTCCCTTGCGCAAGCCCCTAGAGGGGGGGTTGAGCCCCGTCTGGAGGAGAGGGTATTGTCATGGTTAAATGACATCATAGTGGGGACCAACCCTAAGGATAAGTCTGGGTGACAGGAGGCCCATAAGGTAAAGATTCAGGCCCTTTCTGACCTCAGGCACACAGACCAACGCTGGGTACAAGCCAAGTATGCCCAGGTTGGTACTAGTGAGGTGCCTAACGCCTAGCCCTCTACGTTGGCCCAGGAATTAAAATGGATGGTTTACTCAATTAATGCAGATGGTTCAATTCAGTTAGTTAAGGAACGGGGTTTCAAAACCCATTCCATTTATGAAATCACACATTTGGGTCAGATCCAACTTCAATTGATTACTTGAGTGAAATCAGTTTTGGTGTTTTCTACCAATTTGGATGGTAGTATTTGCCTATTGATGGATCGCAAGTTGGGACTGCTTCAGCAGACTCCAAATTTCCCTGACAAAGTTTAATTATGTTTTCCGTGACCAACATTCCTTGTTGGTCAACTTTTTAATAAACATTTTCCTGTTTTACATTTTAATTATGATATTTTGAACAATCCTGTGCACAAACCTCTTCCAGGAGTTCTTGCGCTCTGTTAACCTTGCTATTTTCCATACAATAAAGCTATCCTCTAGTGCACCATTGGTTCGCCCAGGTTCCCTCTGCCCTGGGTCGCTTACCCCCTTCCTCTTTGTGCACTGCATCGCTTTTGGTGGGTTATTTATTATAAAAATCACATTCTATGCCTAAGTTGTTATTGCTCCTTCACCCTCTGCTGGGCTTTAATAGCTTTCATACTAACAGCTAGTTCCCTGGTGTTAGTCTTGTGCACCGTGCACTACCACACTGGGAACAGGAGAGTTATAGACACTCTCCTTACAATCCCATTGACTCGTTCTACCAGTCCTTCATCTCTGGCTGATAGGGTACAGATATGACTCCTATCACCATTATTTCATTTAATTGTGGGATCACTTGAGATGTAAAATTCGTTCCATTATCACTCAGCAGGACTTGAAGGCATCCATGTTGGTACACTACTTGATCTAGGATAAACTTTGCAGTGCTTGTAGTGTCTACATTTGCCAGAGACATTGTCTTGACCCATCTCATCAAATGGTTGATCACAACTATGATGTACTTGTCTCTCCCTGTGCTCATCATCAGTGGTCCCATCACATCAATGGACACTTTATGCCAAGCAAATACAGGGCAAACCAGTTGGTATCCAGTCATGTTCTTATGCGGCTTGTGCAACTGGCACTCCACACAACAAGTCAGATAGTCCACAACATTGTAGTTGATAAACTTTCAGTAGTAATACTGGCAAATATGATTGGTCATTTTTCTCAGGCCTCCATGCCCAACAACCTTATGAGCAGCTTGAATGATAGCTGCTTGTTCTGATGGCCTTGGGAATAGTAATTGATTCCCATTGATCATCTTGAAAACTTGTCAATCCATGGCCTCAGTGTTTTCCATTGCTTTTCAAAGTGCACCTTGGATTTCTCAGGGCTCATTCCCAATTTCTTCATCAAACATTCTCTGGATTAGCTCATCTTTCTGCTTGTATACCACCTGGACCATTAGTAATTGCAATAAAGACATTAGCATTCTGATGAGAAGCTCCAGCTCAGTGGACTATTGCATAATTATAAGCCTATAACTTTAGTGCCCATCAGGCCAGTCGTCCTTCTGGTTCTCATAAATTATGTAGCCAATGTAATGAGGAGTGGTCCATCACTACTTTGAAGTGCATTCCATGGATATACACCTAAAACTGTTTGCAGGTGTAAATGACTGCAAGGCATTAATGCTCAGTTATGGTGTAATTTCTCTCAGCAGCTGAGAGTGTCTGGCTCACATATGCAACTGGATGTTCATCTCCAAGTGCATCTACTTAGCTCAATATGGTGCTGATTGCCATTAATAAAGCATCAGTTTGCATTAAAAATTCTCAATTAAAATTCAGATATTTCAAAATTGGAGTATCCATTAAATATTGGCATAATTTATCAAAGGATCTCTGGGCCTCTTCACTCCAAATGAATCCTTTTTTCAGATCCTTCAGTAAATGGAAGAGGGCTTAACAATTCTTGCAAAATCCCAAATAAATCTTCTATAGTATCTGACCATTCCAAGGAACACTTGATTATCTTGGACACTCTTTGGTACAGCCCTGCTGGTAATCTTATCTCATTGTAGGTCCAAAAACTCATGGACCAATAAATTTGATATTTAACATTTTATATATCTTATCTATTTTTTGTATTTTTCTTTTGAAATGGGACTTTTAACCTACAATTAGGTTCAGAGGTCCTTCTTTTCCCCTTCATCCAACTGGTTCATAGGTATACTCTGACCTACCAGTTTTTTTTAGTACTAGATGGTCCCAATTTTAAAAAATTATTCGAGGTGGGTTGACCTTGGTACAAATATACCACACCGAGAATGTTTTCTAGCCAGTACAGGTTTCGAACTCAAAACCTGCACTAGGGGTGGAAGCAGTTTTACCCGCTCAGCTAATCACCCTTCTGACCTACCAGTTTTCATGGTTAAAAATCTTATTCTCTTAAGATTTAACCATCTAATTTGGTTCAGTGATTCTTTTTTAGGACTTGACTAAAATCTTAGGACAAGACCATTTTAAAGGTTCAGTGGTCCTCTAGGAACATTAAAAATTATTTTCTTTTAGATCCAATACTTTTAATTTTTAGTATTGACCTTCTTCACTATATGACCAGCAGCGCTGTTTCTTAACGTATAGGCAACACTTGCTAACTTTGGCAATACTCATAAAGGTTATTATTCATTAGGCCTTCAATTCTGACTTGTCATTCGTCCAACAGGTCCTAATTTCATTTTGTATTTCAGCAACTGATACTTGAAACTTCATATCTCCCACATTTGTGAGTTCCTCATTAATCGGCAGTTCCATTCAATTGCTCTTTATCATTTTTCACTTAAAATGATTTTTGGCATTCATTGCCATTTAAAACGTTTATAATAAATCATCTGGTGGGTCTGGAAACAATCCCTTAGTCACACAGATTGATCTAGCCTTGTTAACTTCATCCAATTTTGCCTTGAACTGATGATCCTCATCTCCATCAATTTCTGTCTCATTAATTGAATAAAATCAGGTCAAACGATTCTCTCCACTATTTTGGATCAATTGTTTTTTTGACCTCTTTCTCTTCATTATTAATGTAATACAAATCTCTGAATTGATTGCTCTCCATATCACCTCATCCAATGTCTCATTTAGTGTCTTATCTAAACACCTCACTCCTCAAAACTATTTCAAGTGGACCCAATTTCAACCTGAGTTAGCCCTGCTGATTCTCTTTATCTTAAGTAGATGTCAGGTGAAACAGGTTTTCTTGCAGCACTAGACAGTTCCATATCTAGGCTGCAAGTCCTTTTTCTGAAATCTTGAGTATCTTCTTTGATTGGCTATACTAGTCACTCCATGTCTGAGCTGAGTGAACGCAACTGAACATAATTCACTTCACATTCAGTCATTGATGATGTTACATTCTCTAGTAACTTATTGCTAAAATTGGAAACTTTCTTATATGACATTCTGCCTTAATATCTTACTCAACTACACCCCCTGTAGTGAGCACCAATTGTTGAAATTTATGGATTATGTTAATTGTTCATGGCTGATAACCCCTAAATTAATTAACTGCAAAGGTTAGGTGTTGTGCAATTCTCCACGTTGTCTGATAGTAATATATAATAGATTGATAATAGTATGAAGACTATTATCTGTAGTTGAATAAAGCACTAGTATTAGGTCCAATGCTTGACCAGTACTTCTCCTTGAAATACTTAAGATGTACTTAATAGGGATTCATTCCCTTATACTGCCTAACTTGATATATGCTCAGACTCTCATTTATGGCTTCTCTCTGGTGACACAAAGATGGCAGCATTCCCTGATTCAGATAGTCTTCTCTTCTCTGGATCCACGCTCAAGTCCTTACTCTTTATCCTAAAGAGTCTCCTAATTAAAGCACACAGCAAAAGTTTCCTTGAAGAATAATAGAGCTCAAAATGGATTCTGGTAAAGTATATTTGGTATAATACTAATTACTGTTAAAAGTGTTTATTTAAGTGAATTCTTAGGGGAATTTATAGTGGCAATTTAGTGCCCAACCCTTAGTTGGAACCTCATTGATGAAACAAAAGCTGTTGCCATTGAATTACCCATTGTTGTCTCATCAGCAATGGTCTTCCCCATCCTGGCTAGGATTTCATCATTGGACATCCTCAAGACCTAAAATTGGAAAGAGTCAGAAAACGTATCTCTAACATTTTCCATTCAATCACAGTGAACCAACCATATTTGGCAAGAGATCTGCTTAGGTAATGGGACTTGTTACCTATTAAGGTGGTTGCAAATTAATAAATGATTTGCTAGTTGAAGGCAGCATCACTCGCCTCACAACTTGATCCTTAGATTCCCAATCAGTCAGTGATGAAACCCAACTGATCCCAATTGGTACACCTTGTAGTTAATCATTGATCAACTATCAGATGCCTCTATTTCATCAGAAAGTTCTGCCTGGTGAGATTTTAAACATTCACCCAGATTGATCCCTGTCATATCTGACCCAGGCAAATTACCTAAAATCCACCAAACATTGGTACCCTGAAATCAGGGTCAACTAATATCCAATCAACTTTGCTATAGGGATTATCCCCTAGTGACCTCTGGTATACTAGACAGCTGGGAATATGGGCAAAAATCCCAACAGGCATCTAATGCTAAAGATTAATATTGAAAATATGGTAATCATTAAGATATGACAACCTCTATTCTTCCACCATTAGGCCTAACTTCTGTAGCACCCACACAAACGTTTAATTATTTGGGTATTTGCTTCATGGTATCAACTCTGCAATTAAAGTAATGAAACAAATGGTGCTCTCCAGTATGACATTCTGGATGGTTTACTGGAAATATGCCCTCTTGAACCTCAAAGGAAGTTTAGGCACTTAACATTTTCATACTCTCAAAATTCTGGTATATGGCTCACATTCTACTACTGAGCCCATGCTTGGAAGGTAAAATCAAATTGCTTATATGAATATTTCTGTGGTTTAAACACATGCGGTGCTTTTTTAATTGGACATCCTGTTCAATACCAAACGCGAAGGGGGTATGGGACTGCTAAATTTTGAGGTCCATGTCTAATGGATTTGCACCAAAGTATTTCTCCAGATGTTACAGTCTTATAGAGCTGCTCCTTGCTTAAATGTGGCATCAACTAGGCTCAAGTACAAGTGATCCCAGAACTAATCATGTCATGATCACTTAAGAGGTAGATCATATAACCCCCAACTACCTTTTAAATGTCACTGACCCCACTATTGGAGATTATGCAACTTGGTGGTGAGATTGGGCAGTTGGTCATTTGCACATATGCTTCAAGCTGAGGATACAGTATGTTGGGATCTTGAAGACAATTGGGAAGCAATGTCCATGGGTATGACGTGGGATAAGTGGAACCATACTGGGAATGAGTTTTCTGACAAAGAAATTCAAATCCTATATAAAATTCATTGATTGCTATAAAGGCACCCCCCAAAAGTGCCATCACTGCCCTTTCACTCCTGAATCCTTAACAACTGGGCGGAGGAGGGTCATGATACCAACTATAATCTTAAGTGGTTGGTTATGGGCCTCAATAACAAACTAGTAACCTCCGACCAACTCTCAGCCACCAGGAGGTCTCCTACACTGGGTGATAAAAACAGGTATACACTGTGTTCCAGGGCAACCCTATAATGACTTCCTGGTGAGCACTGAACCTGAGATGGATATCACCCATTACTATTTGAATTGTATTATGTTTAAAAGTATTAGTCAATTATGAGACTACTGTCATCAAGCAAGCAGCAGCCACTGAATTTACACCCTCTCAAGACCTTTTTTGCAAAGACATTTAGAAACCAGGTGATCTATCTCCAAGAATTACTATACCATTATTATATATGGGTTGTACACTCAACAATTATGTAAGGGAGACCGCATTTGAAGTTTAGACTGGTCTGTCAGTTGGGATTTAAAAACACCAAAAAGGCAAGCCAGAATGCTAGAGGTATTGTCGCTTTAATGACTTTATACTATGCAAGAAGATGTGTAACAAGTGAACGCTGATGTGTGGCAATCGTAAAAGGGAACCTAGCAATGAACCAGGCTGTTGCAACTCCAGACCTCGTGGCCTTGCTTCAGGGAGTTGAACAAATTGGACTAACTGCTTCAGGATACTCCATAGGAGGGTTTGGCACAAAAACAAAGGCATGGGGGTGGATTCTCACATAAAGTGGAGATAGATAAGCCCACAGGATTCCAATATTCTGATGGCAGATAGCTTTGACAATGTGATTAAATTTCCAGAAGTTTCTTATACAATAAACCAAGTTGGCTATGGAAAAAACTATTGTTACTATCATGACTGGTATTGCCCAGCAAATGTAAGTCCTGATGGGCCACAAGTTTAGCGTCATAGGGAGATCTGAAAGGAAGATTTGAAGTAAAATCAAATATTGGGGACTTGTGGAGATTATTATTGAAAAGTGAACTTAAGAATTATGACCAACAATTTCCTCAGTATGTTATGACTGGTTAATATTGGTCAATTTGAGGAACAACTTATAAAATCTTAGGATTAGGGCCCTCAAGATTTAACCTAACCTGGCGAGCTTTAGAGGGGAAAAATGATTTCAAATGAACTGACTTTAAAGGAATTGAAAGTAGGCCAAGTCGATGTCACTTTGACCTTAGATGCTCAACTTGCAGTTATACTGCATTTCCAATGGTTAGCATGACAGCATCTTTCCCAAAGGGTAATGGGAATCCCTCTAGGCCACCCCACATAGGGGTGGTCCCACCCGGTCAGAAATGGGTTTGGGATACCCAACCCACCTGTGCCCAGTCAATTTAGCATCTGTTTGGCCAAGTGAGTAATATCAAATGATGATCCTAATTTTTGAGGTGAGGGTTTACAGCTATTGACAACATTTTAAAAGGAGGTACATGCTCGTCAGGCTTTGTCCCCAACGTTTTTGAGGGAATTTCAAAATTGTCAACATCATTGCCAATGGCTTAAAGCTATTGGTAATCTTGACTGAGGATTTGTCACTAAACACATTTCCATTAAGAGGTACATGTCCATTGGGCTTTGTCCCCACAGGCTTTGGAGTAGGTTTTGAACCAATGACATGTCCCAATGGCCTGATGCAATTGGAGAGTTTTGCCAATGATTTGACACTTGCTTCTGCATCTACTAAAAATGCAATCCTGTTAGGCTTTGCTACCAAGATTTTAAGGCATTTGAACTTTGATTTTGAGGGTTCAGCACCATCAACTTCATAAAAACATTTCAGCTCATGGGGTGGCAGTTTCCAACTATTTTGGCACAAATTTTTCTCAATTTGCTGTACTAATTTAGCTGAAACGTGTGGGGACAGGGGGAATCTTCAGAGGGAGTGCTGTTACCCAGCGCTTGTCTACCACATGGGTGAGATCACCCTGTGTGATGAGAGGGACAGATGCCCTCTTTGGACCCTTTTATTGGGGAATGAAAACACTACCCAGTCTAAGAAGAGGGGAAGCTCCTTTAGACTTACAAATTGTGGCCAAAAACTGAGCCAAGAGCCCCCATTACATGGGAATAGTGCATAAGATGATTTAGATTTTCACTATACCAACTCAAAATAAATTTCTAATTTTTTGCAACTTATACTTAGATGGTTTAAAGCCTCATAATCGGACTTTACAACTGAATCACATGTCAAATGTGATGAGTCTACATTTATACTGAATATTAAATGGCATGTAAGCCTGCCATCGCTTGAACCATGGCTAGCAATGACTATTACAGACCAGGAATGGACAGCAACACTACTCATATAGTTGCATTTGTTCCCAGTTTTTTTTCACCAGCAAATTTCCCCTATTTCCACCATCCCTCCTATACTTATTTCACTATTTACTTGCTTTAATAAAGGCATGAAGCTTATTAAAATATGTTTATATATTTAAATATGGGACACACTATCTCATTAACAAATAAACAAAAAAGTGCCAAGCTTGGCACAAAAATCTTATAAAGTTTAGGAATGGTAATAGGCTATTTTCATAAATATATATAGTAATTTTAATAAAAGTCATATATGAGATCCTAAGATATATGATTCTAATAGTAATCATATATTACAATTTGGCTGAGCAACTTGGTATTTATTTTATTTAATGGTTTCATAGGTTTTTATAAGCAGATTTTAGTTTTTGGCTGTTTTATAGGTTAGCAATTAGTTCTGTCTGAGTGGTTTTTGGTAGCTTTAGTTGATTTGATGGTGACCAACTAGTGCTAAAAATAGGTTGATTTGATGGGCTCAATGGTTTCATGTGAAAGGTTTATGGTTTAGTACATTCATTAAGTTCAATTGGGTTTAATGATTTAGAGGTTTTTGTTTGAATGATAGGCTCAATGGTTTCAAATAAGTGGTTAATATTTTATTAAATTTAATAATTTTATAGGTTATAATAAGTGGTAAGAGGTAAGTTGTTGTTTGATAGGGTCATTGCTTAAGGTTATGTTAAAATGTTGGTGGTTAGTTAATTTTGATATCTAAAAGGCTAATGGTTTCCAACTTATTCATGGCCATCTAATGATATCAAAGCTAAATAAGTTTTTGGATCATCTGGTAAGATATATAAATTAAATGATATTACTATATTAAAGCAAGGGTGTGTTGCTATATTGATTAAATTCAACAGAGAGGTGAAAAGCCAACTTGAGATCTTTTTGTAAAGTATAACCTCCAACAGTATTAATTTTTTTGATATCTATAATTTAAATATTTAATGAAGATCAATTTAACTCTTGAGACAGGTTTGGCAGGAATTTATTTTGGTTTTTAGTTTTTATTGTTCATGATCATTTAGTTGTCCCAGTTATTATATTTGTTCTCTTTACTAAAAATTATATACTGTATACCTTTTAGCAAATTCTTCTGTGTTAAATTTTTCATTAAAAATATTTTAGACAAATATTTCTCTTTTGTGGTAATGTTATATTACCTCTACAGAGTTAGATTAAGCTTTTCTTAGCCTTTTCTTTATTTTCATGAATGAAAAAGTGGTTCAAGTCATATTTTGCCAGGATTTTAAGCATGTAGTTCATTTTTTTATGATGTTCACTATTCTTACTTATTTTTGATATAAAGTAGGACCTACATATATCAAAATTCTTTATATTAAAAATCTCCATTCATCAATTTTTAAGTCCTGCGAAATTTTCAATATAAAATAAGTTCCATATATCAAATAATTTTTATATACCAAACTTTGTAACTTCAGAAATGAGGAAAAATTATCTGTGATTCCACATTGACTAAAAATGAATAAACTGGTCTGGATTAGTCAGTTGATCATGTGACACTTTGCATATTATTTACTACCTCAATCTACAACATTTGTTCCTGTGCATTACAGTATCTCATCATTAGCTGGTATTAATGTACATTTTTAAGAAGTAAGGCATTCAGTTTCAGTCAGTCTTTAAAGAGTTTTGAGTTTATTTTTATTATGATTATCAAAAAGAAAATCTTTGAGATTTGCAGAAAAGGTGACATTATAAAAAAATGTGGATATTGGAATGCAAAAAAGATGTTGCAATAAAGATTTTGATTCTGCCAAGTAAAGTATCAGCCATAATTAAGAATTAAGTTTCTTTTTTACCTAACTTATGAAAATGTAGGAGCAGATAGAAAATGGTCTAAAATGTGAAAATATGATAATGTGGATGAAGCAGTTATTAAATGGGTGACAATGGTGTGTAATAAAAGCATGCCTGTCTCAGAACCACTTATAAAGAAAAATGTGGTAGAGTATGCTAAAGTGTTTGGGCACAAAGAGTTTCAAGAAAATTCTGAAGGTTGGACAAATTTAAAAAACGTCACAGCATTAAAGAAAAAGTATTTTGGAAAAGTGGAAGTATACCTGAAACAGGCTGTAAATAATGAAAATGACAACTTTAAAGGTAATTTTAGAAGAGTATGAACAAAATGATGTTTTTTTATGAATGAAACTGGACTTTTTTAGACTTTTACCAAATAAGACTAACCTTTAAACACAATAAATGCTTCAGAGGTAAACATAGTAAAGAATGAATAACTGTTGTCATATGTTCCAATATGTCCGGAAAAATTACCTGTTGGTGATTAGAAAAAGCAAGCAACAAAGCTGTTTTAAAGGAGTGAAGTCTTTAGAAACTGATTACAAATGCAATAAAAAGTCATAGATGATGAGTGAGATTTTTGAGAAATGGAGAGTAAACTTTGATAAAAAAGAAAAGTGGTTCTTTTTGTTGACAATTGAGTGGAACACCCTCCTTTTGTGGAAAAAAAGTTAACAAATGTGAAGCTGGTTTTTTCCCTCCAAACACCACATCTAAACTACAACCTATGGACCAGGGAATAATAAAAAAATCTCAAAATACTTATACAAAAACAGATCCTCAAGAGGCTCATTTTTGCATTGAAAAACAACAAGCCTATTGATGATGCAATTAATCTCAGACTCTGTATATCAGAGGTAGCAAAGGTGTGGCAAAGTTATGTAGCAGAATCAATAATACATAATTGTTTTATTAAAGTTGGCTTCTCTAAAAATACTGTTGTGAAAGAAGTTACTGCACTGCCACAACTTGAGGATTGCTGAAACCAGTTACAGTCAACTGGCACAATAAATCAAGATATACCATTTGATGAATTTTCAAGAGTCAACAAAGTCATTGTTTTTGCAGAATATTCAAAAGATGATAACATTTTAAGTTCATTAAAAGATAATGAAGATTTAGGTGAAGACAATGAGGTAGAAGAAATTGAAGTTCCTAAACCTTCTAAAAAAGAAATGATGGCAACATTTGAAATGATCATCAAGATCTTCAATTAAAAGAATATGTGCTTGATGATAAATTTCCAGTCACTCAACAAATGTGAACACTTATGAGGAATCTGCATTAAATTTGTTTTAAAAAGACATTTAAAATTATTTTATGACCAATTAATAAAAAAGGATTAATCATTTAAATCATAAGCTCAAACTTCCTTAAATACAAACAATTTCTAAAGTATATAAATAGATACTGTACACTAAATATTTTTATTAAATATATACAATAATTTATTATTAATAAATGCTTATGGTTGTAAATCCCAACAGGAAATATGGCTACAATTTGCTGGCATCAATACCATCTTAATAGGCTAGCTACCCTGGACTAGAACTAAAAAACTAAAATACAAGACAAGGTAGGATGCACTAGTTTTATTAAAATGCCAAAAGAAGAATGATGGAGTAATGTTTTGGATTTAAGTATAAATTATTTATACTACTACATCTGCAATATAATAGTTTGGCATAAACTTTGAAACTCAATATCACTTGATCAGGACCTGCAACTGATTATTAATCGATTGATGAAAATTGATTGTTTCAAGCTTTTGAATGCTACCTTAATCATTTTGATTGAATAAGTATTTGTTGAGTTACTATTGTTTAAACTTGGGTTTCTAAAATAATTGCCAGGAGAATCCTGACAATGGTTTTCATTTATTTATTACCTAAAAAGTCATTTAGTAGTATGGAGGCCTGTGAATGATTTTTTAACAAATTCCAGTGCTTTTCCTAACCTAAGAACAATAACAAGAAACAGATTTCTGTATATTAAAATTTCTATATATCATTTTTTCTTAGAAACAATCAAATTTGATACATAGAGGTCCTACTGTATCTTATATTGAAAACTTTTCTTTCCTTTTGCTTTAGGGGTTTATCAGCCCTTTTCAGAGTTAAGTTGGTTTATTCTTTTAGCCATTTCTTTATTTCTTAATGGAAAAGTGGCTCAAATCAGGTTTGACCAGGAATTAAACATTTAGCCTATTTTTATTATTAGAATTTATAATCATTCTTACTTTTTAACAACATATGCTGCAACCTAAAATTTTAAACTTTTGCTTTAGGATTATATCAGCCCTTTTTTAGAGTTAGGTTGTTTTATTTTTTTTAGTACTAGAGTTAGGTTGTTTTATTCTCTTGGCTTTTTCTTTATTCCTATAGTGGTAAAATGACTCAAGTTGTGTTTAGCCAGGAAAAAACGCTCAGTTTAATTTTCTGTAATAACATTTACTATTGTTACTTTGTTTTTTATATTATTATATGTTATGAATCAAATTTACAATAGATCTTTAGGTAACTTTTTAGTGTATACTGATTTGAGCTTTATAGATTTCAAGGATGTTTTTATTTTTTATAAAAGAGGAATAAAATCTTTATGGTCTGAATCTAAATTAATGTATTGTCAGTTTCTATATAATTTATTTTTTCTATTTTGTTGAAAGTTATTTAATTTTAAAGTAAGGACCTAATCTTTTCCACCAAAAAAGCCTTTTAACCTTTTACCATTAAAAAAATTAAAAAATATAATGTAGTCATTTTATTTTTTGATCACCTAACCTAACCTACCCTAACCTACCTACTCTAGTCAACTTACCTAACTACTTACCCCTACCTATATATATATTTGTAATTTGAAAACTTATAACAAATGCTTGCATGTAAAGAAATATAATCTTTTAGAAATAAATCTAATAACAACTTTTATTATTAATTTTTTGTCCCATAGTATTATAAAAAATAGTATTCCTTATATTTAAGTTAGCACATATATAATGGTAATACAGCTTACCATAATTTTTCCTCCTAACCCATCAATTTTGTTTCTATTTCCCAATTACTGCGGTATTGTCCCCAGGTCAAACCATGACAAATAAAGCCACTACAGCTTTTGATATGAATCCTTTATGATTATATAAATTTTTAAAACATTCTGTAAGTCAGTTTCTCTATTGCAAATGTGCAACAATCATTTGAATTCAATCATTAGCTTGCCATATCTGCTCATAATTTTGATGATTTTACTTTACATGTTATGGGTTTAAAAATATGTTTTAAAAAATGGTATACTTTTTTTGGTGGTAAAAGGTCAAAAGGCTTTTTCAGCAGAAAAAGGTTTACCAAAACTTTAAAAATGAAGTATTATCAGTTCCTATTTTTTTATCTTTCTATTTAGTTGAAAGCTATTTAATTTTTAAGTGAGGGCTCATACTTTTTATCCACCAAAAGGCATTTTGACCTTTTTTACCACTAGAAAAATCATGAAAAATATAGTATAGTCATTTTATTTTTTGATCACCATAACCTAACCTAACCTAAACTAACATGCTTACCCTACCCTAACTTACCTACCTAAACTTAACCTACCTAACTATCTACCCTAACCTACTCTACCCTACCTGCCCTACCTATATATATGTAACTTGTAATTTTATAACAAATGCTTTTAAGAAAAACTTTTATCTTTTAAATATAAATTTTAATAATAACCTTTATTGTTAATCTCTTTTCATAGCCCGTTCAATGATTTTCTGTATATGTGTGTCCAACAAATGGGGGTTTATGTAAATTAAAATGAATATATGCATCTAAAAAATGAGAGCTATGTAAATATAAAAAACATATATGCATCCAAAAAATGATGGCTATGTAAACATAAAAAATTGGGGTGTGGCTGTGTTGTGAACATGGCCATGTGTTTTACATGAATACGTGTACATAATGGGTAATATTTTCTTTAAGAATATTATATTTATGTCATAATCATTTTTGGACACTAAATAGTCCTTCAGATTTCCATGTTTTATTTGTGATGGCAACATTCTCTTTTCATCAGGTTCAGGAAAGCAATCAAGTAAACAAATAATTACTGTATTATAACTTTATTAATGATAAGTCTGTGATATGAAAATATGAACCAAATGGCACACAGGATACATTGAGATTTCTGGTAAAAGTTAAATCAAAACATGTTTTATCTATCGTTGTTGTAGAAGTTTTAATGTAAGACAAATTAAACTTGCAAGCATGAACTTGGGCAACGAGCAGTATTAAGAGACATTAACATTAAAGTCTTTGACCATCATAGTTGGTGTAGTGAGATCTGGCTCATATTTGGGTATAATCTTAATGATCTTTTTAGAATACTTTAACAGCGATTGTAACATACAGAGCTTAATTTTTGCTAACGCTGCGCCCGGATGGATGTACAAACACCTGAGTATGAATTTAAGATGCCATTGACTGTTACATTTACTAGACAGACATCACCAACCTTTGGTTCTTTGATCAGCAAATTCATCTTGGAAATGTCAATGTTAACTCTGTTACAATCAGTGAAGCTATTGATGTTGTAATATATGGTGACTCCACTGGCTATGTGACTTGATGATGATGATATTGCCACTGATGATTTAGTTGCAATTCATCTGCGCTTAGTGGTGTTATAATATGATCTCAGATCAAAGCCAGACACCTGCACTGGCTTGAAATCTTCTATCCACGTCTTGCTAATTTCCAAGTGAAAGGATCAGTTGATCTAGTACTAAAAAAATATCAGTTGATGATAGGATCAGTAGAGATGTCTTCTAGATGCGCAACCAAGCTTTGTGCATTAATGGTGGTGATAAGTATAAGACAACGCTGATCAGGAACTTAATCACAAAACTTTTTTACTTGTGCAACTAGTGTCATCAGCAAATGTTGGGCATTCACTGGTACTCATCTCATATTTTTTTAATCTGTAGAAGACAACTGACCAAATCCATAATAAAACTTGAAATTGTTTCAGACATTAATATAAAGGCCATCTAATGATGTGATGTGACTCAAAGCCGCATAAACTAGTAGGCTTTGCCGCAATTTGTCATATTGATACATGACATGATCAAAAGTGCCTCCTTGAGATTTGTGTATCATGATCACACATGATGGCACAATGGAAACTGTATTTGGCATCATTTGATCATTGGACTGAGAAGTATGTTGGCACTGCATGTTGTTATCAGTGTCCACTTGAAGTTGATAACCTCATGCTTGCAGATTACATGTGGCTTAGCTTTGAGTTGATATTGCTGGCCCATCATCTTGAGTGGGAATTCAATCCATAGTCTGAGTCACTGTTTGTGTGTGGCCACAGATGTTGCCAGTTTGTTCTGTACCTCTAACTCCACAAAGTGCTCATCTTCACTGAGCAGCTCTATATTCTTTAACACACCAATAGCGCCGTTCACTATGCCATCCTCAACATCAATGTTAGTCATAATCATGTAAGGGTAACCCACTGCAAGCAGAATCTTATAAGGCAGTCCACTAACTCAACAACACTCATTTTGTGAAGCTTTTGCCAGGCTGTAGCAGCTTTGATGTGATTCTTATAGCCAATCAAAGTGTCATTTGTGACACTGTTTGTCTCTGTCACAATAGCACTGCTGTTGTATGAGTCCACACTGTGATTTTGATGATACAAATGCACAACGCCAATCAAGTTCATATAGCACCACTGGTGGGTTCAGAATCATGACCTAATGAGTTTAATTTCATCAACATTGAGTCACCCTACCTTTCAACTTTAGTAAGTATAGCAGAGAACGTAGCATTGCTTTGCCACATTATTTTCTGTAGTGTATAGTAGTTTAACAATTGCCAGAGCGTGGAACCACCAATTATGTTGCGTGGGGCTCAATGAACAGGTGTAGCATTAACTGGTGGCAGTTGGTTTAGTTACCACAGAAGAAAACATTCATGCCACCAAAAAGTTGATCATGCGCACCAGTGATCTCCTGCAGACGTAAGTTGATCTTGTGTAACACATCTGATCCAATCATGCTAACCTCATCAATTATCACGCATTTTACACCAAAAAAATATTTCTGTAATTTTGCAGATCTCTCATGACATTGTGTCAGTTCAACGTGATTATGTAATTTTGAAAGCATTATGTATGGTTACGCCTTGGATATTAAAGGCAGCTTTGCTGGTAAAGGCACACACTACAAACGCATTGGTTAAGTAGTTGTGTTGCACTGTGAAGTGATTGTATATTTCCATTGAAAGTTTCAGCACATAGGTCTTACCACTACCGGCAGGGCCAGTGAAGAAAACTGGATTAGTTCCAAGTTGAGTATATGTAAGCAATGTATCACCTCCAGAAGTATCTCTCATTGACCAGAGTTAGTACTATGCATCACACAACAGAAGTCAGTTTTGGACATTGCATTCAATCGCTGGAAAACTGTAGAAATGGATGTCACCATAGTCGCAGCATTGAAATCATCTTCATTCTCTATGCCGCCTTGCTGTACTATACTTTTCACAAACTCCTCGCGCTGATTGCAGGCACCCAATGGATCTTCATCATCAAACTATATGCACATCTGCCACAGTTCCTTGACCACATGTTTGATATCAATGCTAATTTATATTGTTTGCACTTCTCCATGATCTTGGCCTCTCTGGCATTGTAAGTCTCCATAATTGCGTTATGGTCAGTTATGTTGACTGCTTCACAGCAAAATGGTAGATATAATGTGACCATCTCTCATTTGTGGTTCACAATATCATTAGTCTCATACAATCTGTAGCATATAACCCTACAATAGTCTCTTTTATGATATGTGACTAAATGTGCATTAACATCCTCTGTGTCATCCTTGTTGTCTTCACTGCACTCTTCATTAACGTCATTGCCTTGACATTTTCTCTTTTTGTTACCAACAGATTTATATCAAGTGATAAAGTCAGCCAAGCCTATAAACTCTAACTCCGCAGGCCTATCCTCATAACGCTAAATCATTGTTTTAGTCCAGATGTTGGTGCTGTTCTCATATAACCGTTCTTTGTCCATCACGTCCTTATGCTTGCAAGACTTCTGTCTCTCATGTGGCCAAACAGTAGGAATTTAAACAAAGTTAATGTTGGCTATACTCATTTTTTGGCAAAGCAAGTACCAGGTAGCCTCTTGCAATGACATCTTAACAGTGTTGAGTAACTTTATGCTGAGTTGTTTCAACAACTGTAGATAGTCTTTCTCCAAGTATTCACCATGTAACTTCATTAACTCATGATGTAGATGTATAATGCCTTGATTTGACTTATTAACGTACTCAACTATATAAGCTGCACAGCTGTACTCTTCAAGTATGAGCTCCAAGTCGCTATTAGAGCCCAGTATTTGTGCAATACATGGATTAAAAGTATTGGTATAAAACTCAATGAAGCTGCATTGAAACATCAACGGTGGCTGACATAATGTAGATCAGATTATATCCAAGTATTGTGCCTTTGTTATATTGTTGTCAATATAGAGCTCTCCAAGTGTGTCATAATGTTTTTCCTCTGGTAGCTTGCGCAGTTTAGCTGCCTTTAGTTGGAAACTGCTGCAACAACCGTTGTCTTTTGACATCAGCAATAGCACTCATGTCTCACTCTTCAGCTAGTAGGGTATATTGAAGTGGCATGTTGTTTCACCTCATTTGGTACAAGTAAATGTATGTCAATGAACTTGTTTGTTGTATGAATTACCCAGCAAGTCATCACAACTAACAGAAAAAAGATTGGTGACCAGTTGAATGGTATTAGGCATACTTTTGGACATGGGCTCATAATAATCACAATCAGGCCATAAAAAGATGTGCGCATGCAGATTGCCATGATGTTGAAATTCAAAAAGTTGAAAGAAGTCCACAACCCAATACTTTCCAAAGGGATTTATCTTACCCTTGGCTTGCAGCAACGCCATCAAACAATCTACCAATTTATTGAAATATATGCAACACATAATGGGATTTTTAATGACCATGTGACTGCACATGGATTGAGTCATATATACTAGTGGATCAGTTACGCTTACATCAGTAAATGCATCACTCAACTTGTGCAGTATCTTGAGAAGATTTGGCCAATGTATTTCATTGGCACTCAGTGTAAGGAACATCAACAGATTGCCCAGCTGGCATATCATCATGAAAAAGATCCTTTTTGTGATCCATCCATTACTGCACAGAATTTGTTAAAGATATAAAAAATGCAAGGTTTTTATCTACACACTCATTGAGGAACATATGATCTTCCAGCATTTTGCAAGTGATATTAGCAGTCTTTTGTATGCATTGGAACATACTGTATATTCCTTTGATGACACACAGCCGCATAATTTTCATGGCCATGTACAAAACGTGCTTGGGTGTGACACTGCGGCAATCACTTCTTTGTATCTTGCTTGTTGCAATCATGAATAGGGTAATGCACACATCCAAGTTGAACTACCTGCCAGTACTGTAGTATATTGTAGGGAATGATAGTTCTTTGGTATACACATCATAAATAATGTTCAGTGGTGTTGAATGCTGTCCTGGAGCAATGTCAAGACAAATTTTCCTCATTCCACAGCATAGTGTGCTGCCTTGCAAGTAGAACCTCTGACTCCAGTGCACTGCTGTCACACTGTAGATACTCAATCAGATTGTCACCAGCAGCGTTGGCTGCCACACAACTGGTTACTATGTTAGCACTAAATGAATCCCAGTTTAAAGTGATCTTGTTATGCTTATACAATGGTTGACCAAGTAAGAATAGTAACCAATCTTTTACCACTGACTTTTTGACCACGCCACTCAAATATGTAGATTTATGTATCATGTTCTTATTGATATTGAAATTGAATGCCTGATCATCATCCAATTGATGTGAAAGCTGTTGTACCATTGCGTCTACATCAACAGATACATTTATAAATTGTCTGATGATGCCATAGCTGCCATCATAACGCAACCAATGTATCTGCATGAATGGCAGATGTGGTGATACTAGATGTGTACTGATTGGATATAATGCAGGCAATACATGCTGCTTAGGTGGATACACAAATCTGTTTGAATGTGACAACATGGGCACTTTATCTGAGTTCAGTGATTTTCTACACATACTGCACAGTTTAAAGTCAGCCACTGCCTCTTCTGGGAAAATATTACTAAGCAGCAGTAAGTGTTTTTCCTTTGGTGGCTTCAATGAGCGCAGAAACCATAGATGGTTACACACATCACATTTATATCCAAATGGATTGTTGACAAATGTAGTAATGAAATGTGCACTAGCTGCTGCCCAATGTGCCTTCATAATTGGCAATTGCACACAATTAATGTCTATACAGTCTGGCGTTGATATAGAAGTGATTACATCATCCACTTGCATAGGCTCAGCTGCCCCAGCTGCAGATGCACTGGCGCCATTGTTGATCCGCTCAGATGCCTTCATTCTTTCACTTCCTGAAACTGCTTCACTCTGTCATATGGTGTATTATGGGTATCACTGGATTGCTCTTGAGAAGCCCTTTTCAACCATAAACAATCTCTATATTTTGATTTGGCTTTTTGATGAGTATAGGCCAATATTGCATTATTTATTTTAATTTTTGACATGATATATGTCCTATGGCTGAGGGTAAGTTCAAAGTATGAGATCATAACTGATGAGCCTAAATTATTATAGGTTGGATATTTTGCATAGGTTGACCAAAAAATTAACTATATTTAAAATGAATTATTGTAGATGACAATCAGTAAATTTAGTATAGATTGACCAATTAAATCAACTAGATCTAAAATGAATTATTGTAGGTGGCAATCAGTAAAAAAATATAGAGTGGCCAATTAAATCAACTAGATCTAAAATAAATTATTGTAAATGGCAATTAGTAAATTTAGTATATATTGACCAATTAAATCAACTAGAACTAAAATGAATTATTGTAGATGATGATTGGTAAAAAAATATAGAGTGGCCAATTAAATCAACTAGATTTAAAAACGAATTATTATAGATAATGATCAGTAAATTTAGTATATATTGACCAATTAAATCAACTAGAACTAAAATGAATTATTGTAGGTGATGATCAGTAAAAAATATAGAGTGGCCAATTAAATCAACTAGATCTAAAATGAATTATTGTAAATGACAATTAGAAAAATTAATATATTTGACCAAACAAATCAACCAAATAAATAAAATGAGGTAATATAATTAGTTTATTTTAAAGTTTACCATATAATTGACTGATATTATCAAGAAATAATAAAAACTATAAGTAAAAACTGCCAACCTTATACCTGAAACATTGGACTAATCAAGTCAACTGAACAATAGTATATATATTTTTTATAAAATACTTGTGTCAAGTTTATCTGAGATTGGTAAATAGTCTAGGAGTAGGTGTTGAGAATATGCATTTATAATGATTTATTTATAAGATAATTTTTAAACCACAACAGCTAAAATGCTACCTAATCTACATATAAAAATGAATTCTTTGATTCTTTAGCTATTGAGTGGTGTAATTAAATTTTGGATGTAGATGATAGATATGTAGATGCAACACCAAACTGTATCCATAATTTTGTTATCATCAGTTTTCTGAATTGCCTCCCAATATGGAAGCAAATTTAAATATTTATTCATGTCAAGATGTATATATGCATCCAAAAAATAAGGATTATGTAAATCTCAAAAGTCATATATACATTCAATGAATAAGGGTTATATCATGCATTTTTATTTTACATAACCCTCATTTTTAGATGCATATATATATTTTTAGACTTACATAAGCCCCATTTTTTGGACGCATATATGTGGAAAATCAATGAAAGGTTTAAGGGCCAAAAAATAAATAATTTTTATATAAAATCATTAAAAAGATAGTATAATTTTCTAATAAAAAGTCTTCTATAAACAAAATCTAACACAAATATAATGCTACTACAGCTTACAAGAATTTTTTCTCCTTTCCTATTGATTATTTCTTTTTCCTCACTATTGGCATGGTATTGTCCCCATGTTAACCCACCTTGAATAAATAATGCAACCACAACTTTTGATATAGTAATCCTTTATAATTATATAATTTTTACACACCTTATGTAAATAAGTTTGTGCATCACAAATGTACAAAAATCATTTGTATTCAATCATTGGCTTGCCATATCTGCTCATGCTCTTGATGATTTTACTTTGCATATTATAGGTTTAAAAATATTTAAAAAACACTTATAAATTTTTAGTTGTTTTGGGGTTAAAGGTCAAATGGCCTTTTTGTTGATAAAAGGTCAAAAGGCTTTTTGCAAAAAATCCTACAACAAGTTTAAGTGAAATATTGTCAGTTTTCATATAATCTTTATCTTTTCTATGTATTTAAAAGATAATTAATTTTTAAGCAAAATACTTTTTGAATTTTGGTGATAAAGTGACTGCCAAGTTGCTATGCCATTTTTGTTAAATAACCATTTATGTTAACCCTTTAACTGCAGAAATTAGTTTTAACCAGTAACCCACTTGATGTGTATACATGTCAAACATGGTTAATTAGTTAATACTGCAACAAAGCATGGTGTGATATTGCTATATACAATAATTTTAATTTTTATTATGCTCAGTCTATATATAATTCTTAGTAGTGGAATTTGAAGGATAAAGATTTAATTTATATTGTGAAGTTATAGATTATATCTTTTTTATTATAAAAGATATTTTTATAAGTCCACCATCAGTACTAAGTCAAAATTTTAAAATTAGATATGATACATTTTTTCCTTTTAAAATTAGATAATTATTCTATTTAAACTAAAAAAATTAAATGTTTTTAACTCAAAGAAAATTAAAACTAAAATATTTATTTTAATTTTAAAACTTAGACTAAAACACCATCCATTTATCTAGCATTAACTGCAGATCCATTGATTGAAAGTTAAATATTATAAAAATTTAATGTACAAAAATTATTATTGCTTTTTCACTTGATTAGCAATTACATCCACCATGATTAAATTAATTTTGATACCATTTCTTTTAGTAAATATTGAGAAACATTTATCATAATATATATAAAAATACTGCGTGTATGTATGTGAGACACATTATCTTATTATTTAATGAATTAAAAACCACCAAACTTGACATAATAACATTATATAAGTTTAGGATAATCTTAGGCTATTTTCAAAAAAATCATATTGATTATATGAAAAAGTATATATAATGTTAAAAGAATATAAGAGTTCAATAGTAATATATAATTTTAGCTAAGTGTTTTGGTATTATTTGTACAATTCAATAGGTTCATGGTTTATATAAGTGGTTGGTAGTTTTTAGTTGATTTTTAAAATAACAATTTGTTTTGGCTGAATGATGGTTATTGGTTTTTGGTTGAATCAATGGGCTCGATGGTTTTTTAGGAAAGTGGTTGATTATTTAAATCAATAGTTTCAATTAATTATGCTGGGTGATTGATAGTTTTTAGTTTAATTTTATGGTTCAATTGGTTTTAGCTAAATGGTTGATTTTTAGATAAATTGATATTTAGAATCATTTTTTAAGTGGTTGGTGGTTGACTATCAAATATTTTTTTAGTTCTGGAACTTATTGATGGCCATCTACCAATATAAAAAATAATTGGTCAAATTATCTGTTAAATTAAGGATCTAAGTAAAACTGGGTAATTAAGCTAGTACCTGATATATTTTTTATAGTATAACCTTTCATAATCAGAATTTTACAAAAAAGGTGTTAATTTTTTACTAAACTTTTGTTTTAAAATGCTCTTATTGTAGAGATCTGTGGGCCAATATACATATTTTAAGTGTCTAATAAAGTTTTATTTTGTGGCAAAAAAATTCAGCTATAAATATTTTATTTTAAATAACAAGGTATACTTTATATAAAATCTAGGGAGGATACCCCAGTGGTAGAGTATAGACCCTCTACCACTGCCTCCTAAGTTCAATCCCAGTGATGGACTTTGGGTAGGGGATGATTTTGACTGTTGGTTTTGTGCGCCAATGCCCTGAACTGAGATAGCAAATAGCAAAGGTGGTCCATGGAGTTCCTGGCCTATCATACGCCGTGCATGGAGGTTTTCCAGGCTTTATCCTCCTTTCCCATTTTCTTCACTTCCCTAATCAGTGCGGTATCATCCCCAGGTCAGCCCACCTTGAATAAAATTTATCTAAAATCTAATGATGAAGGTTAAAATATGGTATTAACTTTTATTATATGCAAGCTGCTTAACTCAGCATAGCTCAAGTTTATATTTACAAACCAGGTCTAGTTGTTCACACCTGTAAATACAAACTAAGGTGGGTTAAAAATAAAATAACTTTTTCAAAACCTGTTCTGTTCAGGATAAAAATGGTTTCCAAAGCCCCTCTTTTATTATTTAGTTAATGATATAGAGTTAAAAAGGAAGTTTTGAGTGGTTGTCATATAGGGGGTTCTTGTTACTGCTGAAGCTTATAAGAGTCTATAGTTACCAAATGATTCAAATTAACTATCTTAGTTATATTGAAAGATGAGATGGCCATCAATATTTTTAAAAATCAAATAAATCTTGAATCAACCAAACAACCACTAATCACTTAGACAAACCTAATGTTTATATTAAATTGATTAAATGACTACCAATTGCTTCACAAAACCAATCAAGCCTATTAATTAATCAAAACCTAAATCCCACTTGACCACAATAAAAGACTTCAAAGAATCAAATAATTATACCCACTTATAAGAACCATTGAACTTAATAATTAACTAAAAAATTACCAAACTACTTGCCAAAACCAATAAAGCTATTAAATCAACTAAAATATTGTCTACTTACTCAAAACCATTGAGCTAATCAAAAAAATTATTTAAGGTAGGTCAACCTTGGGACAAATATACCACACCGAGAATTTTTCTGTTTCTTGCCAGTACAGGTTTCAAACTCAAAATCTGTAGTTAGGGTGGAAGCAGTTTTACCTGCTCAGCTAAACACCCTTCATTGAGTTAATCAAATTACTCAAATAAACTTCAAACTGCTTGGCAAAAATATTGAAGCTATCAAATCAAATAAATATCAAACTACTTAGCCAAAATGATGTACCATTTTTTTTATTCAATTCTAATTAATAAAATGACTGACTGATGTACTGACTGACTGACATCTGAAACCTTTGAGTCTGATAGGGTCAATCTATTTGAGTGAGTGAGTGAGAATTGGTGAATATTATCAAATCTGAAACTATTAAATCTGATAGGTATATTCTATTTTAGACAAGTGGGTGAGAATTGACAAAATAATCTATTAATTCACCAGATTGCTCACCTGAAACTAGATGTTGGGGATTCATCTATAATGACCAAAGTTACTCAAGATCAAGATTTGATATCTCAGTCTAATGAGATTGTAAAATTTACATTGGAGATATCTGATTCTAGGATAAATCAAAAATAATCCTTTGGAGCTATCAACCTTCTTTGAAGGATGATGCTAAGCTATCTGATGATGTATAAAATTATATAAGAAAATTGGTCTCATCAAATAAGAGTATTATTGTCATGGAAATGGCAGAAGAAGTTTAGACCAGCCTGCCAGTCAGGGTGCGTAAGCATCCAGAAAGCAAGCCAGAATGCCAGAGGCATTGCCAACTGTATGACTTGATATGGAGCCAGGAAATAGGATACCACAAAATGGTGGCAGAATGTCAGGGTTAGGAGTATCCCAACAGCAAACCACACTGAATAGATTTTGGACCCAGGAGTTATGCTAACAGGGGTGAAAACTACTGGGATAGTTTCTGTGAGATTCTTGGTTGTTAAGACCATTTTGTTGGGGGTAAAAGAGAGGTGGATTTTCTCTTGTAATTGGCAAACATAGGGCCATAAAATCCCTGTATATTGCTGCTAAAAGGTCATGAACCAGGTTGTAGAGCCAAAAATTTTGAACTTGTTGAGTCCAATTGGTGATAGAGGGGATCATGGTAACCAAGAGAATTGGTATGGCCTGCCCAGAGTGCAGGGCGGCGGACCACCAGGCAAACACCATATGGAATGTGGTTGAAAGGAGGGAGATAAAAATTTGGGGTTTTTATAACAAAATTTTTATTTAGGAAATAAAGTAAGAAAAAATGACCAACAATTTTCTCAGTGCCTTGCAACTGATTAAATGTGGTTGATTGGTGAAAACGTGGTCAGGATCCACAAATTTAGCCTAACCGGTGAATTGGATGGTAGAGGGGGTTTATTCTTTGGGAACTGTCATTGCAAAATTTGGCAGCGGGCCAAGTCTCTGTCAGTTCAACCTCAAACGTCTGGACCAGGGGTTGATTACATTTCCAATGGTTAGCACGATGGCATTTGGCCTGACAAGCGACAGGAATCCCCCAAGGCCATCCAATATAGGGATGGGACTATTTGGTTGGGAATGGGTTTGGGACAGCCAAACTGCCTGTGCTCGGTCAATTAACCATTTGTTCAGTTGATAGAGGCCCATTGGGCGCAATGCCTGAATTACTATTGGAGGGTTTTAAACTCTCAGCGATGGCGCCTAAAATTTGTTCTGCTGATTTTGGGGTTGAATCAGAACCATCAGGCGATCTGGCCAATGTTTCATTCTTCATGATTTTACAACCATTCAAATTTTGGCCATCAGCCCAATTGCCACCCAAATTAGATCTGACTGATTATAGTTTGATAATCTTGGCACAGATTTCACTGATACCCCACAACAATTCTGCTGAGTTGAGTGAGGAAATTGGGGGTGGGATCCAAAGTGGACGGGCTGTCACCCATCGCTCATCAACTACATGGGTGAGATCGCCTTAGGTGATGAGGGGTACTGCCATGCTCTTTGGTGTTTTCTTACTTGGGAACAGAAAGCTTGATTGAGAGCCAAAGGGCACTCCCCAAGACTTACAATTATCAAATCTGGCCATCACAAGTATGGCATTAATAATCAGCAATATTGTTCATCTAATAGGAAAGATCCTCCCTTAGGTGCATCTCAAAAATCCTCATGCATACCTACTAAATCTACTCCTATAAATATCCTTCATTTCTAACTAATAAGGTACCATGATTTTTTGTCTCTCATAGCTAATTTTGGTCTCTTTTCATACAGGATTATGTATTTCCAATTGAAATCAATTATAATAATGAAACTAATAACTTCATTGCAATTGAGTCAATCTTTGCTAGAGCCACAGAACTAATAAATTTTGTAGCCTTTGTAGCACCTGCTTATTATAATTATACCAAAATTCTAATACTGGTGCTTTCTGCTAGGTCTGCTTCTGAGGCTACCTGGTGAAAAAGTACTATCACAACCATGAATATGTCTAGTGAAGAAAGCCCCTCTTCTGAGGAATCAATGAGTATCGCCTGATGGGTACACTCCAACAGGAAAGAGATGCCTTCCATTAATACAAATAATCTGCGAATTCAAGCTTCTATAGACTTGGCTATCAAGGGCCCTGACCAAAATAATTATTAGATTTAAGTCATAAATGTTGAAGGAATGGTCAAAGGCTTGATAAGGGGGCTATTCAGCCTGGTGCTTGACCTAATCAGGACCGTGCATATAAAGTTGCTTAAAATATGATGAATTTATACAACTGAGTGGTGTTATAGCCTACCATCGTTGATTTGGCTAGAACTGAGCAGTAGCTCCAGCATTATATACATCCCGCTATTCACCATGTACTCCAGGTTTGGGGTTGCATCATCTCGAGATCCAGCACCAGTTGACTCTGGCACAACAATTTCACTCTCAGTTATTCTCGTTTTATGAGACAGCCTCTAACTTTGGATGGGATAATTGGGAAGCCATTCTTGATAATAGAAGAGAAATCAACAATATACATAACCAGTTAGTGAGAATTGATAATGGCGTTGTGGGGTACATCAGCTAAGAAGTATCTTGACAAGTTAGCAATGTCACTAACCCTATTCACCACTGTATCACCTCCCTTGAGGATGAGATTACAAAACAACTGGAACAATTGTGGGTCAAACATGAGGTGTTCATTGGTGAGCTTGATGGGCTAGTCCAACATTTGTCTGAATGGTGGGTACTATAAGAGAAGGTGGACCTAGCCCTGTTGGTTCTCTTGGACCACCAGGAACACCTAGTTCTCCATTGGTGACCCCAGGACCTCCTGGTGAACGTGTCCTTCTGGTCTGGTGGGTCAACAAGGCCCACCAGGACCAGCAGGTCGAGATGGGTTGCAAGGACCCCCAGGACCTCCTGGTCCCACTGGCTCCTCGCTTCCAATGCCCGATTCTGAATCTTCAATGCTACTAGTATCAAGAGTACAAGCGTTAGAAACTCAAATCTGAGCCATAGCTCAAGGATGTTTCTTATCACTGGAAGGCCTCCCAATTGACCCTTATTACTCATTAACCAACTTACTGGATGGTTTAGATAATGTTCATCATCTATGAAATGCTAACCAAACTATGCAAGAAACCCAGTTTGCAAGGCTAAACGCTTCTATTGAACGGTTATCTGCTAGATGTGGATTACTTGAGAACAAGCAGGCTGACATGATCACTGAGATTTCTAACTTGAATTAACAACCTGTGAATGATCATCTGGCTCAATGGGTTCATAATTTACAGGAGGATCTCAATCATCTAAGGCAACAAGTTGACCAAATTCCAACTCAAGCTCATATCCCAAAATCAGAACCCTCCAAAGCTGAGCTGGTCTTGGTATTGGGTGTACTTGTTTTGAGCAATGAACCCACTACCTTCAAACCTACTTTTAAAGATAAGTTTGAGCTGGGTGAAGGTAGCATCCATTCATTCCTCTTTGTCTATGAGCGTGCAATGGATGGGGTGATTGACCAACAGAAGTTCTGGCATGTTACCTCTTGCCTAAGCCAGTTCACGCAAGAAATCATGGTACCTCACCTGAAGGTTTGCAATACATGGGCTCAAGTGAAGACCGCCCTTATTAAATAATTTGGGAGTGATCAAATCTTTTCAAACCAAAAGCAAGCCTTTATGAGTATTCAAATCAAATGAGGAGAGTCTATCCAAGATTTCTCTGGAAGATTTTACCATGAGGCCCAGACTCTTGCCACTTGCAACTGGATTACCGTAGATGATGCCATATCAGCTGTAATGAGTGTGTCTGCTTCTCGCACTCAGTTACTAATACATTTGAAATCACTTAAGAGAAATTTGTGATTTATTATTGACATCAAAGAAGCGCTCATGGAGATTCCCAATGGTGTGGTACACCCAAACTCCACAGATAACCCTCGTTCTTATATCCATGCAATGCCACCTAAACCTAAATCTAAACTGAAAAAGAGCTGTGCACTTATTGAGGTCTCGTGGGTCATGTGGTATCTCAATGTTGGAAAAAGCAAGCAGAAGAGCCAAAAAGAGGAGTCAGCATAGGCCATGAGGCTCCCTGTGCTGACCTACCTCCTGTGCCTCCATCAAATTCTTTTAACTCTTCTACCAATTGTTATGTGATATCCGCTCCTGGTGAGCTTGATGTCCCTGATAAATTAGCCAACATATATACCATTTCTACTTAAGCTTCTATTTATTCTTCTTCTAAGTCAATTAATAAATTAATCCCTCAGTGCTTTCAATCCCAAACTTTGGCACTGAGGTGACACGGATGGAAGTAATCATGCATAAGGTGAAAGTTTTGGCTATTATTGATACTGGATCGCCCATCAATGTAATCTCGTCCAGGCTTATGAAAAAAAATCAAATTGGCACCGGACTTAAACCATTCCCAAGACTATGGAACTGCTGGTCCTTCCTACACTAAGTCTATAGGAGCTTACTCCTCTCTTCCAATGTGCTTTGGAAAGTCGGTTGTGTCAGCCCCTGCAGTAGTGTTGGATAACAACTGCTATGACTTGCTCTTGGGAATCAAGTTTCTTATAGATTTTGATGCAATAATCAGCCTTAAGGACAATTACCTTTCTTTAATTTGGTACTGGTTACCTTTAATTCTACAAGATGTTCCCAATAGCAAAGGCAAACTAAACGACGTGTTTGCTTGTTGGAATACCCCTCTTCTACCTCTTGTCTAGAATACTGAATCTTGGGACCAAGAACTATACTTCCGCCTCCATCAGATTGTGCCTCTGAGGGCATGCCATTATATTATAACTCTCCAATTACTATTCCCCCAAAAGCTCAAGTCATCATTGATATGGGAGTACAAGTATTTGTACCCACTGATCATGTCTTAGAGATCTTTGGTAAACAAAATCCCTCTCATTTGGAGGCTTTACCCTGCCCTGGTATCCTTGATCCTGCCTACAATGGGACTGTTTCAATTATACTAGCTAATCTCACTTCTCAACCTATGCAATTAATTGCAATAACCCCATCACCTATGCGCGGCCTACTCCTGTGAGTAAAATATTATTTTATGTTAGGATGTGGAGATCTACGTAAATTTGGGCTAGAAGATCCCCCTATTGTTGCTAGAATTGACATCAATTTGGGGATTCACTCACTCCAGAACAACAGCATGAAGCTGAGGCTCTGATTGAAGAATATGCGGATATATTTGCTAAGGTTCTAGAGATTTTGGATTAAATGAAAGACGTGCAGCATCAGGTGAAAACTGGTGATACTCCCCCTATTTGAGCTCAACCATATTGTAAATCTAAAGTTGAGGAGGCTCAGGTCTCAGTGGAATTGAAACAACTCCTTGATGCGGGGCTGTTAACGCCTTCTAAGAGTCCATGGGCTTCTCCTCTACTACTCATCCAGAAAAAGGATGAGGGTCATAGAGTGGTTATGGACCATCATCAGCTCAATGCTGTTACTCAAAAGGATTCTTATCCTCTACCTTGCATTGATGATTCATTGATATTATTGACTGGGTCACAATATTTCTCAGCTATGGACCAGCAAGTGGCTATTGGCAAATTGACCTGGCTCTGGAAGGCCGTCTTAAATGCGCCTTAATCTCTACTGAGGGGTTATTTGAGACCACTCATATGCCACAGGGGATTTGTAATGCCCCTGCTACTTTCCAACAAGCCATGGATGGCTTGTTTGGGAATTAAAACTTTTTTGTGTTTTGTTATATCTAGACAATGTTACTGTGTTTTCTCACACTTTTAATGAAAATTTGGCTCATTTAAAGGAAGTTTTTGGTCAGATGCGTCATGATTCACTTAAGCTAAAACCATCCAAGTGTGCCTTTTTTAGGACTGAGATGGAATTTTAGGTCATAAAGTTAATCGTGAGGGGATTTTACCCTTATCTAATAAGATACAAGCTAATTTGAACATGCCTGTTCCTAAAAGCTTGCGCAATATAAAGTGTTTTTAGGGATGGTTGGTTATTACTGACAATATATCCCTCATTTTGTTGAGATTGTGGAACCTTTAGTTTACCTTTTGCACAAGGAAGTCCCTTTTATATGGGAAGAATCACAGCAGCAAGCTTTCAATCTGTTGTGCTAAGCCTTAGTGAGTTCACCAATCTTAGCCCATCCTGACTTTTCCAAACCTTTAAACTATTTAACAATGCCAGTGATATTGATATTGTAGCCATTCTGGTTCAACATGATACCAACCTGGTTGATCACCCCATCGCATACTATAGTAAACCCCTTTCTAAGGCCAAACGCAATCATAGTATTACCAAGCGAGAATGCCTTTCAGTTTTGTCCACCATCAAGCATTTCCGCCCTTATCTCTATGGCAAGCATTTCATTATAGTCATAGATCACGCTTCCCTGAAGTGGTTGCAACAAATGAAGGATACAGATGGGCGCTTAGCTAGATGGGCTCTAAAGCTTCAGAATTATGACTTTACTATTTAACATTGCGCTGGCACTATTCATCAAAACGCTGACGGAATTTCTCAATTGCCTATCCTAACATTATTCTCTGCTGAGGAGGATCGCATCTATGACTTGATTGGTAGACCTGAGCTCTGGTACCGGACTTCTGAGGATGTTATATCTAAGTTACAATCCTTAACTAAAAATACTCAGGGTAAAGAAGGTTCATTATAAAAAAGTTGGGATCTAAGTGGTTGCCCTTTATTCGCCCTCTGCAAGGACTGATACTATTATGGAGGCCCACCAAACTGTAGGGCATGGAGCTGTCGTTAAGACCCTACAGTGGTTGAAAACTCATTCTTACTGGGATAACATGCTGGAATCTGTACACGATGTATTGGAGTCTTGTCTTACTTGCCAACAAAAAAGTGGTGGAAATCTGATGTTTCAACACAAAATAGTGAGACCTTCTGAACCTTTCTTTACTATGAGTATCAATGTGGTAGGTCCTCTCCAAACTGCCACTTATGGACACAATATATTCTATTAGCTATTGACCATTTTACTAAATGGATTGAAGCTATCTCAGTCTCCATGGACACCGCTAAGGCTACAGCGTCCTTTCTTTTTAAGCAAGTTTTCACCAGGCATGGTAGCCCAAAAGTACTGTTATTGGACAATGGGACCAACTTCATTTCTCAGGTGGTATCCAAGCTTACTAAGTTAATGGGTACTTATCATTCATTCACGTCCCCATATAATCCTTCTACTAATGGTCTGGTCAAACGAGCAAATGGCACCCTTGTAGCCATTCTTCAAAAGATGGCTTCCAATGGCCCTAGTAGATGGAATCTCTATTTGCCTAGTGCGATGTTGGCCTATAGAGTTAGCTACCATCATATAATTGGAATGACTACTTTTAAAGCTTTAAAGAGTCGGGATCCTATCCTCACCTAAAATGTACAAACTATACTTGAGGAAGCTACCCTACAAACTACTGATTTAGTTAAGAGGAGACTAGCTGATGAAATCATTTGATTACAAGCTTTAGCTTCAAGTTCCCTTTCTGCTACCACCTTAAAGGAATAAAAGAACCAACGCTAGTTGACCTACGTTAACTGAATATCAAGTTAGGGATCTGGTACTCTTCTATCACCATAGGCCAGGAGGAAGGATTCACAAACTTGAATTCTATGGGCTGGCCATACCATATTATTTATTGTTGGGGTATTGAATACTCCATTGCTGCTGTTGATACTGGTACTGTTTATAATAAAGTGCATAGTAGGTTTCTGCATAAGTATGTGCCCCCTAGGCAAGATCTTTAGGGGGGCATTGTTGGGGATTCATCTATGATGACTAAAGTTACTCAAGATCAAGATTCAAAATCTCAGTCTAATGAGATTGCAAAATCTATGTTGGAGATATACAATTCTAGGATAGACCGATGATCAGCCCTTCAAAGTTATCAACCTTCTCTGAAGGATGATGCTAAGCTATCTGAAGAGGCAGAAAATCATATAAGAAAATTAGTCTCATCACTTAAGAATATTATCAAATCTGGCCATCACAAGTATGGCATTAATAATCAGCAATATTGTTCATCTAAAAGGTAAAGATCTTCCCTTAGGTGCTTCTCAAAAATCCTCACGCATACCTACTAAATCTACACCTATAATTATCCCTCATTTCTAACTAGTAAAGTACCATGATTCTTGTCTCTCATAGCCTAATTTTGGTCTCTTTTCATATAGGATTCTGTATTACCACATGGAATTAACTATAGTAATAGAACTAATATCTTTTTTGCAGTTGAGTTGATCTTTGCTAGAGCCATGGAACTAATAATTTTGTAGCCTTCATAGCACCTGTTTATCGAAATTTCTACCAAAATTCCAATACTAGATAAAAGTCAGTATTAGGGTTTTAAGTAGATTAAGTAAAGTTAGGATAATCAGCTCATCAGCCATGAGGACAACAGCAAAGCTGGTAGTCCAAGTGTCTCAAGAGTAACACTGGCACAGCCTATAGGCTATATCAGTGTGAGATTATCATCTGATAAACTTAAATATCGTAGCAAAGCATGGGTATCTGGGTGTTAGGTTTATATAATATTAAAAATCTGCTCAATTTGATTTCCCTAATTGGTAGATACTTTTGAAAAGTTAAGTAGAAGTTGATTTAGTAGTTTGGAAGACATTTCACATACACAATGATTTTATATATATAGAGATGTTTTAAGTAAAAGTTTGGTGTTATTTTATTGATTTGATAGGCTTATTTTGTTTGGTCAAGTGGCTGATGACTTTTGGTCAAGTTTTATAAAACACTGTTTAGTTCTGAGAGAAGATTAGTTATTGGTTGATTTGACAATCAGTTAGGTTTAGCTGAGTAGAAGGTGGTTTTTGGTTGATTAATTGAGCAATTAATTTGGATGAGTGGTTATTGTTTATCTATAATATAAAATCTAACTTAATAAAGTTGAATATCTGAAATTCTATAGACACCATATTGAAGCACAGGTAATGAATGCTATATTTAATAAATTAATGGCCAGATACTGAACCAATACATACAAAAGTAAAATGGGACCTGACTTGGAGCATTCATTTTTTTGAAAAATAAGGGAATCCAAATAAGTCATGTAGTTTAAAGTTATGCACAAACAAACATAGAAAAAAAAACATATACAGGTTGAATTGAGAACCTCCTTACTTTTCAAAGTCAATTAAAAACCCAAGAAATGCTGGGCAACTCCACTAGTCATTTATTAATATTCTTTTCGTCTTATATAAATCTTATTTATCTATTGATAAAGAGAAATATATCAGCTATCTTACTTTTTTATAACTAATAAATACTGTTCAAAGTTACTTTTAAAGTACTTGTGAGAAGGAGACTTGTCACATACCTACATATATACATTCATACATAAAATGATATATACATAGATATAAGGAGAGAAATTCAAGTAAAAGAAGTGTTAATATTTAATATCATACTCCACTATCTGATCTCAAGTGAAGATTATTGAGCCTCAACACTACTATCATATTACCCTTCCAAAACTACCTTAGGGGCAATCATAACAGTTAGTAAATTATAATATATATTAGGTGGTAGCTGCGGCTTTACCTGATTTAATTCACCCAAAGTTACTATATCTCAATATAATCATTATATGTATGTATGAGCCAAATATTCTCAAAAAAAATGAACCATATTTCACCAAAATTGGCATAAAATTATTTATAAATTGTGGGAATTGTAATAGGCTGCTTTTCATAACATAATAAAATTTTCAAGAGCTGTATAAGATCTAAAAAGTTACAAGATTCTAATTGTAATCATATATCATTTTTGGCTGAGCATTTTAATAAAATCCTTTTAATTTAATGTGTTTATAGGTTTTCTTATATTAGTAGTTATTATTTGGTTATTTGATAAGTTCACAATTGTTTTTAACTGAGTGATTGTTGATTTTTGGTTGAGATGATAGCCTCAATGGTTTCAGGTAAATGGTTGATACTTTAGTTAATTCAATAGTTTCAATTGATTTTGGGTGAGTGGTTGAAGGTTTAGTTAATCCAATAGTTTCAGTTGAGTTTGGGTGAGTGGTTGATAGTTTTTGGTTAGTATGATAGTTCAATTATATATGTCTAAATAATTAAGAATTTAGTCATTTCAACAGTTTTAGTGGCTTTTACTTATTAATGGCATATTATCAACCAGCTCAAATAACACAGCCTTTAGGATAATTTCACCACTATGCTTTGAGCTCTATACTTATCTTTATAAAACTAGCATTTGTGGTACTCATATTAACATCTTTGCTGTTGTCTTTATGACTAGGGTCTAACTTTTTAATTTAATATTATAGCTCAGTGTAGTGTTTTAAAGTTCAAAATACTTATGATACTATAGTATGATATCATAAAATGCATCATTTGTGCCACTCAGACTAACAACTTATCTGTTTCCCTCATGGCTGGATAATTAGTGTCATGACTCCAATTAAAAACTATATAATATAATTAAGCTTGCAAACTCAAGCAAACTGAGCATCATTTTTTTTTAGTACTAGATGGTCTCAACCCAAGGGGGCAAACTGAGCATCATCAATATGATATTTGCAAGTGCCTTAAAGAAAATATATTAAACTAGTCATTAATTAATTTAATTAAAGTATAATAGAAATTAAATAGTTAGGTATATGTTTAAATTAACCAATATAAAAGAAAACACTTTAACAAAATTATAGTAGAATAAAAGCAATATAATAACATAAATTAGATAAACTTGTTGATAATGATCAGATCAGTTTGGATTAATAAAACTGGAAAACTCAAGATAATAAAATTTGTTACCAATCTGTCACTTTTGTTTCAATTTATTAATTTAAAATAAACTTTTTAGATTAAGAAAAAATAATAAAACTTACCTTGATAATGTAGTAAATATAGATGATAACAGATGGAATATACTATTATCATAAGCAAAATTATAACCACTTAGTACTAAAAAACAAAATTACTAATTATAATAGAACAAGTGAAAAGAAAATTTTCAATGAATATAACAATAAAAATAGATGCTAACAGATAACAATTCTGAGATCAATATCAATCTTATTAAATAAAATTCACCAAATAAAAATCATAAAAGTCACCTTAAAAGATATTTGTGATCATTTCAGATGATTACACATGGTTATGCTGTAAGTAAACATTTAATAAAATAAGTACACCCTTCAAAAACTTACTTTGAAAAGATGTCAATGAAAATTTCAAACTAACATTGGTTGTGTTGGAATTAGGTATATAGTAAAAAATAAAAACAATTAATATAGTTAAGATAAGTAAAACCATCAAAAACTTACCCAGAAAATATCAATAATCATTTTAGGTTTTAGATGTTATTCTGGCATCAAACATCTATTAATATAAAAATTTGATATCCATAGTTGGTTAAAATAAGTAAGAATTATAAGAAGCTTAACACAAAATAATGTTGATTTACATGTCAAACTTAACTTACATATTTGCTTTGGTGGTGAGATGAAAATTTGCAATTTAAGTGGGTGTCATTTATTGAGTAAATAGGTATTACTGTGTAGACTTTGTACTTTATTATAATGCTGAGTTTATTTTTAGTTGCATGGCTTACTTAAAAATGGGATTGCTATTTATGCGTTAACATTAATAAAAAAGAACTTATAATCAATCCAGAATATACACTTCAAGCTCTACAGTTGTTGGGATTTTTGCCCATATTCCCAGCTGGCTAGATTATCAGGAATTGAAAGGGGATAATTCCCTAATGCGAGGTGAATTGGAAATTGGTTGACCCTGATTTTGGGGTAACTATGTTTGGGGGATTTTAGAATATTCGCCTGGTTGGATCAATTGGGGATCAATCCAGAAGAATTCTTAAGATCTCATTGGGTTAAGTTGCCAATGAAATAGGGGCATCCGATAGTATTTAATTATCATGTACCAATTTGGATCAGTCAGGTTTCATCACTGACTGATTGGGAATGTAAGTAGTAAGTTGTGAGGTGAGTGATGCTGCCTGAAACTAGCAAATCAATCAGTTGGTTTGTGACCTGCCTTAATGGGTTTCAAGTCTCATTACCTAAGCAAGTCTCTTGCTAAATATGGTTAGTTTGCTTAGATCGAGAGGAAAACGTTAGGGACACTTTTTATCTCTTTCCATTTTAGGTCTTGAGGATGTCCAATGACGGAATTATAGCCAGGATGGGGAAGACCATCGCTGCTGAGATGAGGATGGGTAATTAAGAGCAATGGCTCCGTTTCATCAATGAGGTGTCAACTGAGGGTTGGGCGCCAAATTCCCCGCTATAAATTCCCTAAAGAATTCACCAATAAAAAATAATTACCAAATAAATTACCAGATCACTTTTACTAGAGTATTATCTTAGTAAACTTTATCAGAATCCATTCAAGTTTTATTCTTTAATTAAGGATATTATTGCTGTGTGCGATAATTAGGAGACTCTTTAAGGAAAAGAGTAAGGATCTGAGCGGGGATCCAGAGAAGAGGAATCAAATCAGGGAATGCTGACTGTGTGTTGAACTGGAGAAGCTGTCAACGAGGGATTGAAGTGAAGATCAGGTTGTATGGTATTAGGGAATGAATCCCTATCTCATGACATCACAAGTATTTCAAGTGGAAATACTGGCCAAGCGTTGGGCTGAGAATTAGGACTTCCATTTAACTACTGATAATAGTCGTCATACTATTATCAACTGATTATATCAAACAACCATACAACGTGGATGAATTGCACAAAAATTAAACCTGTGCAAGTAATAAGCTATAGTGGTTATTGGCTGATAATATTCAAATCTTATAGATTTTTACAAAGTGGTGCTCATTACAGGGGTAATTGGGTAGAAGAACTAAGAATGATGTTGTTTAAAGACAAGTTAAGAAAATTATGCATAGAGTTTACCACCGTTAATTAGAATGCCCTAAACTCAGTGGATCATTGAGAATTCACAGCCTTGGAAGAAAGAATCGCCAAGATGAGGAAGGGATTAATAATGTCATGAGTTTCAGGAATGAGTTACTTGGAAAATTAACGTCACTAAAGAAGAAAGAAGGGGACTTAATTTGAGAAGTCTTAATCTAAAAATAGAGTGTGAAGCAGATTGCATTCATTTGAGAAATTTCAAAACTGACATTGAGTGACTGATAAAACAGGTTGAGGAGCTAAAAACTCACAAATACAATTGTGAGCCATATGTGGCAACTGATGCTGAAGAAAGAAGTCCTCATATGATAATTGGGAAGTTGAATTTCCTAAGAAACATGCCACCCACTTTTGCTGCCATTTAAGAGATGACGCCCAAAATCACTCCCCAAGTGAGCTGAGTGTCCAGACCTGAGAATCAGCTAGAGACCTCAGAGGAATTTAAGGCAATGTCAAAATTGCTGACTTCCCATTGGGATAATTCCCCAGCGTTTTTCCAACTGTTTGGTATGACTATGTATGGCTATGGTGATTGCCAAAAGGCATTGATGGCCATGAATTGAATAGACGCCAACTTTAAAAACTTAGTGTTGCCCCACCTGGAGGGTGACAGATGGTCATATGTGGAGGCCAAGGCAGCCATAATGAAGGAATTTGGGAGCCTCACGCACATATCAAAGCACAAAAAAGAGTTTATGGGTATCCAGTTCCATAAAGATAAATCTTTAGCAAGTTTTGCGGATTGTTTCTACCAGGAGTTGCAAATCCTGGTTGGAGCAAAGGTACTGGACAACTTTGATGCCAGTATCACATTGCAAGTGGTTCTTTGGCCCTACCTCAATTTTCACAAAATGATGTCTTCCCTGTTCACAAAAGAAATTACTACCTCTCAGATGGTAGATAATTTAAAAATCTTGGTATCATCCTTTGATGCCCCAAACAGAAGTTTAAAATCCAACCCAGTATGCAATTTGAATCCTATGAAGGGGAAAGAAGGTGCTAAAGAGACAAACAACTGAACCATACTGGGGAATAAGCCCAAAGAGTTCAGATGGATTAATAAGAAAGAGAAGGTCTGTTACCAATGCGGAGGGAAGGGATATTTCGCTGTACATTGCAAGAAGCCAAAGGATCAAATTAACGTGGTCCAAGTAAAAGAGTTTTCTGCCACAAAGGAATCATGAAAAGGGCCTGAGGACTAGATATGGAACAGTCTAGAACTGCAGAGAAGCATGTTCTTCCCAATATCATGTATGAGGAAATTGACATCAGTGATCTGTTCATGGATGAAGATGTACAGGATCAACTGTATCAAGTGGTCAATTTGGGTGTGAACGCGGTGACAAGGTCCGGGGTGAAGGGAATTGACCCCAAGATAATCAAGGAAGTTGCCCAGCCATATGCCCAACAACTAGTGGACAAGATTTGAGCCACGGATAATACCAAAGAATTGTCCAAATTCCAATTAGATGAGGCAAACCTGTCAATACGCCTCAGTGCAATAAAGTAATTGTTTCCTGATTTATTGACGCAAATCATTTGAACCCTTGATTCAGCTAATAAAGCCGCTATACACTCAGTAAACACTATCTTACAATACCCTGAGTGTACATATATAGCTATACAATTGAATCAAGTTCGGGTGAGGGAGATTGTTGACAGTGTAGCGCCCATTAACATTGTCTCAACCAAGCTGGTGAAGAGGATGAAGATCTCGCCTGACTTGGAACACAAGAAGGAGTATGGGACAGCTGGGTTGAATACCACCAACTAATGTGGAGCATATAGCGCTTTGCCACTTTGATTCAGATCCTTGGTGGTATCTGCGCCAGCAATAGTTTTGGCCAACAAAAATATGATATTCTGATCAGGATGGAATTTCTACAAAAGTACAGAGTTAAATGTAACTTTAAGAATGATATGTTGGCCGTATTGGGTCAGCCTTTACCATTGGTTTATCAGAAGGATGGAGAAGCTCCACTGAATAGGAGAAAAAACTTCATCAACTAGATATACAATGACAGCATTGTCCTAATTCAATACCAATTAGCTGTTTGGAAGCGACGAGAAATGCTGACCAAAAATCCTAGAAAGCTGGGGAATTCCACTGAGGATCAATAATGAGAAAACCATACCGCCAATCACAGATGATATCCAACATGGGCAACATTGAAGATATCTGAGCTGCTGTATGGGGAGGTTGGAAGCCCCTGGAAGTAGTCCAGAGTAGAGCCTTGGGTGGCTCCTGGAAAAATAATGCTGGCCATGGAGAAATTCGAGTTCTCCTGGCAAATTTAAGTGAAAAACTGATGAAGATCAGGAAGAATCAGATCATCTCATTTGTTCATCTAATCCCAATGGCCAAACTGAGGAAATTCCAAAATTTTAGGACCCTTGAAGAGATGGATTACCAGCTGGGGTAACCAAGATTATCTGTCTATTGGTTGATTGAGAGCAACTCAATGATCTGATGGAAGCCCGGCAAGAAGATGTGCTCAAATTGTTCAAAAAATATTAGGAAGTATTCACTCAGGATGACCACAATTTGGGATGTGCAATAGATGTGATCCACAAGGTCAACGCTGGGGAAAATTTGCTGACCAAGATGAGACTGATTTGATGTCCAAAAGCGGCCAAAATAGTAGTGAAAGATGAAATCAGCAAACTAGTAAAGCATGAGCTTCTAGTTCCGTTGTCAAGTCCCTGGGCGAGTCTGATTATTATTGTGAAGAAAAAGGATGGCTCTAATTGAGGGGTAATTTACTATTGAAAGCTGAATAAGATTATGAAGAAGGATTCATATCCCCTACCAAGAATTGATGATGCGCTAGATTGATTGGGAGAAGCGGAGTATTTCTACATGATGGATCTGATATTGGGATATTGAAAATTGATTTCCCAAGAGAAGACCAAGAAAAATGCGCGATTATTACCGTGCAGGGACTATACCAACTGACAAGGATGCCCCAGGGTCTATGCAATGCGCCCGCGATGTTCCAGAGGGCCATGGACGCTATAATGAGTGACTTGAAGTCGTCATGCGTCCTGGTATACTTGGATGATATCAATGTGTTCAATAGGACGTTTACTGACCATTTACACCACTTGGAAGAAGTATTCAAGAGACTGTCTGCGGCTAACCTGAAGATTAAGCCAAGGAAGTGTCACTTCTTTGGAAAGAGTTGGAATATCTGAGATTCATGATTAACTCTAGTGGATTGCAGCCACAAGACTATAAGATTGAAGCCATAGGATGGATGGCTGTGCTGAAGAGTGTCCAAGTTATCCAAATGTTCCTTGGAGTGGTCAGATACTACAGAATTTTTTTTCAGAATTTTACCAGAATCGTTGAACCCTTATTCCATCTGTTAAAAGGATTCAAAAAAAGGATTCATATGGAATGAAGAAACACAGGAACCCTTTGATAATATATGCCAATATTTAATAGATTATCTGATTTTAAAATCCGAATTTTGATCAAGAATTTATTATACAAACTGATGCTTAATTGATGGTGATTAGCACCATATTAAGCCAAATAGATGAACTTGGGGGCAAAGATCTGGTGTCATAGTGCGCCAGACACTCTCAGCCGCTGAGAGGAATTATACCATAAATGAGTGGGAATGCCTTGCAGTCATTTATGCTTGTAGCCAGTTTTGAGTGTACATCCACTGAACGCACTTCAAGTGGTATTGTACCACTACTCGTTGCATTGACTCCATAATTTGAAAGAACCAGAAGGGCGACTGGCCTGATGGGCACTTAAGCTACAGGCTTATGATTATGAGATTGTCCACCGAGCAGGGCTTCTCCCCAAAATGTGGATGGCTTATCATGGTTACCATTGGTCCAGATGGTATATCAGCAGGTGGATGAGTTATTCCAGAGATTGGTTGATGGAGAAATAAGGAACAAGAACCAAGAAATCCAAGGTGCACTTTAAAAAGCGATGGAAAACACTGAGACCTTGGATGGACAAGTATTTAATATGATTAACGAAAAGTAATTAATATTCCCAAAGCTGTCAGAAAGAGCAGCTATCATTCAAGCCGCTCATAAGGTTGTTGGGCATGGAGGCCTGAGAAAAATGAATGACCATATTTTCCAGTATTACTACTGGGAGTCAATCAACTACAATGTCGCTGACTATCTAGTTTATTGTGTGGAGTGCCAGCTGCACAAGCCACATATGAATACAACTGGATAACGACTGGTCCACAATGAATTTTCCTGGCATATGGTGTCCATTGACGTGATGGGACTGCTGATGATGAGCACAGGGGGAGTCAAGTACATATTAGTTGCTATCGCCCATCTGACAAGATGGGTCGAGATGAAGGCTCTGGCAAAAGTAGACGCTACCAGCACTGCAAAGTTCATCCTGGATCAAGTAGTATACTGACATGGATGCCCGCAGGTCCTGCTTAGTGACAATGGGACAAACTTCACATCTCATGTGATACCACGGTTAAATGAGATAATGTGGATCCAAGGAGTCATGTCTGTACCCTACCAGCCAGAAATAAATGGACTGGTAGCATGAGTGAATGGAACGCTGGCTGTAATGCTGAGGAAGCTGGTTTCAGGAAGAACTTCCGCGTTGGAACATACCTGAATTTAGTGATGTTCACCTACAATATCAGTCATCATACAGCAAAGGGAAGAACGCCGTTTGAATTTCTATATGGGAAGAAGGCCACATTGCCACCAATTTTATTTGGTGGTGGAACCAACATCAGGGATGAGTGCCAAACATTACTTGAAAGATTGACAAATATCCTAATCAAGATGCAATTGCAAGCAATTGATACTATGTTGAAGAAAAGGATACAAGCAAAATTGAAAGACAATAAGAACTGACCAGCCTTATCAGAATATCAAATAGGCAAAAGAGTTGCCTATTGCAATACACATGGTTTTGAAGAAACAAGCTGGATGCATTGTGGTCAGTCCATTTGAGATTATCACCAAGATGGCGACTGATGCCTACTCCATCAAGAATCTCTTAAATGGAAAAAAGTGAATTAAGTCTATGCTAAGTATTTGGAGCAATGGATCAATGAAAAATCAAAAAAGAGTTCCCAAAGGACTGATGAAAATATTAAGTTGGTTATGTCCTGATGATTAGGTCAAGTCTAAAAAAGGACCTCTGAACCAATCTAGATGGTTAAGTCCGAAAAAAGGACCTCTGGACCATAGAAAACAGGTAGGTCTAAGGATACCTAGGATCCAATTTGGGGGAAAAATAAAAAAGATGGACCACTGAACTAAATCAAGGTCAAGTCCCATGGAAAAAGAAAAAAATAAAAGATTGATAAAAGATATTGGAAAAAAATTATAAAACCGCATATAAGAATATATTTTTATAATTTTTATTTTTTTAATAGGTATCATTGATTTGTATATATTTCAGCCTATGTCGCCTCTTGGGGAAGAGGAGGATGGATAGCAGTAGGAATGACTAACCCATCAAAATCCATGTGAGATCAGATGCTAGCGAGGGCTAAACCTACAAGAAACCAAGTTCATTGAGTGGATGCAGATCCCTGCGAGAAAAAAACTAGGGGAAAGGAAATTGAGATGTCAGAAGTAGCCAAACGTGAAGCCCTGTAGCGGGGAGGGAAGAAACAGTACAGAAAGAGGCAGTCAGCAAATAACCCTTGAGTAATCCTGATATGGTACCAGAGTTATAAGATTAGTCTTGAGCGCTTGCCAATGGGCTTCATCAAGAACACCAGACATATGGGCTGGCAGCAAACAAGGGATACTAGATGGGGGTTGCCAAATAATGCCTCCTATTAAAGCCATCAGCAGAAGATACTGATGGGAAGCACTGGAAACGAGATAGTTGTGCAAGGAGCAAATGGCATCCTGCAAACAATGACTACGAGCTTCTCAGAAGCTGAAGCAGAAGAAGTGATGGAACCTGGGAGAGGCTGGAAGCTTTTTGGCCCAACTTTGAAGAACTTGGCCGGCAAAGCAAAGAGCATAAGCGGCGATATCCCAATCTAGGATGTTCTCAAGATTGGTAGGATTCAGCGTTAGGGTAAAGCCTTGGTGACTTGTGCCCTCAATTCTGCGTAGGGGAGTTTGAAATGAATGCTGTCGCTGATGGTGAGCTCAGTGGCCAAGACAGCTGGTTTGTAACATTATCTGAGTTGGAAGTGGAACTCAGGAAGTAAGCATGACCTGGCAAGAAAGGTGCGATCAAGAGCAAAGGGCATTATTTCAGGAGCACCCACAATGATGTTCAGCACATCTACAAAAGGAGCTGAATCCAGGAGAGTTTCAAAATCTAACTCTGGAATTGAAAAAAGATGGAGAATCGGCTGTAAGTTGTTCAAAACAATCCCTACCCTAGTTTCCAAAAGATTGGTTACCATTTCTAGTAATTCCATGGAAGGATTAGTCATTGGTGTCAGACTAGGCGTATGAGTCCTGGAAGGACCATAGAAGAGGTTCCGTCATGCAGACTGACTCATCTGCTGGAAGAGCTGAAGATCTTGATCAGACAAACTGTTGAGTAGCTGTTGATACCATGACTCAGAATTTGACATATGAGCTAGATAAGAGGGGGATGTTGGACTTATATAATAGTCAACATTATGCACTCTACAATCCATTAAGCTCCAATTTAAGAGAAATTAATCTTAAAATTAATGGGATAAGCTCTACAGAGAAGAATTAGAAATGATATGAGCCAAGAGGTTATAAGAATAATATAGCAAGGGTGAATATAAATAAACATTCTTAATTGGGCTGCAAAATGAACGATGATGGCAATAGTCTCCTGTCTAGGATATGGAGAAAATCAGGAAATCGAGGATGCTAGACCAAAAATCCTGAATATGACAGCGGGTCATATGCCCTGATGGGGGAAAACTGGATCCTGGGACTAATATCATCACAAATAAATTGATCATCCTGGCACAAAAGTAGATCAAGGGGACTGCACTCTGAGTAGGTGGTAGCGAGGAGGAAGAGGAATAGAGCTGCATGCCAAAAGTCCATCCTGAGCAGCATTGAGTATTGGTGATCATACTCAGCTTGGGCAGATGAAGTATTCAACCAAGTATCTAAAGTGGTGCTTTCCTGCCCCGTCCCTTTTCTCACTGGAAATCTAGGCAAGAGGGGGGTTGTGTTGGGATTTTTGCCCATAATCTCAGCTGGCTAGATTATCAAAATCGCAAGGGGATAATTCCCTAATGCAAGGTGAATTAGGAATCAATTGACCCTGATTTTGGGGTAATTATGTTTGGGGGATTTTAGGATACTTGCCTGGTCAGATCCATCAGGGATCAATCTGGACAAATGCTCAAGATCTCATCGGGTGAAGTTGCTGACATTATAGGGGCATCTAATTTTGATCAACCTTCAGGTATACTGATTAGGATTGGTCAGGTTTCATCCCTGACTGATTGGAAATGTAAGTAGTAAATTGCGAGGTGGTGATGCCACCTGCAACTAGCGAATCAATCAGTTGGTTTATGACCTGCCTTAATGGGTAACAAGTCCCATGACCTAAGCAGGTCGCTTGCCAAATATGGTTGGTTCACTTGGATCAAGAGGAGAACATTAGGGACACGTTTTCCAACTCTTTCCATTTTAGGCCTCAAGGATGTCCAATGACGGAATTATAGCCAGGATGGGGAAGACCATCGCTGCTGAGATGAGGATGGGTAATTAAAAGCAATGGCTCCGTTTCATCAATGAGGTGTCAACTGAGGGTTAAACAGCTGAATCCCCACTATAAATTCAATAAAATTCACTTATAATAAAAACAGTTAGTTTACAGTTTATACAATTTTTACAGTATACAGTAGATATACCAGTGTAGTAAACTCTGTCACCATCCATTTGTTCTATTCTTTCTCAGGGATATTATTGCTGTGTGCAATAATTTAAAGAATCTTTAAGAAAAAGAGTAAAGATCTGAGCGGGGATCCAGAGAAGAAGAGGAATCAAATCAAGGATTGCTGTTGACTGTGTGTAAAACTTGAGAATCTGTCAACAGGGATTGAAGAAAAGATCAGGTTGTATGGTATGAGGGAAAAAATCCCTATTTCAGGACATCACAAGTATTTCAAGTGGAAATACTGGCCAAGCGTTGGGCTGAGAATTAGGACTTCTATTCAACTATGGATAATAGTCATCATACTATTATCAACTAATTATATCAAATAACTGTAAAACGTGGACAAATTGCACAAAAACTGAACCTGTACAGGTAATAAGTTATAGGGGTTATTGGCCAATAATAATCAATCCTTATAAATTTTTACAATAGTATAGCTTAAATTAGATTGAATTGCATTTTTGAAATTCCAGTGGTTAAGTTTTACAACTATTTATAATGCTGCAAATTCATTTAAAATTTTAGCATAAATCATCTATTAAATCAATGAGTATCAGAGAGTTGAAGAATCTATTTTACTTTATTTTTTAAATACTTTTAATACTTTTCAATTTCCTGTTTGTACGCCAGGTGAAGTCAGAAAGGCTACTTATGAATCTAATTTGCTCTACTAACAAATTCTAAAAATCCAATTAGCATCAGTTTAGACTTCAAATTGACAAAGATAAAACACTGAATCATGACTAAATAAAATTTTATTTAGAAACAACATTAGAACAATTTTAGTTTAGCATTGCAAAAAGAAAATTGAAATATGACGTGATGTTTCTTTATCAATTAGCCAAAAATTATTCAAAACATCCTAGAGCTCAGGAGGGTTACAAAGAAAGTGCGCAAAAAACAAAATACTTAGCTGGGGGTTTTGAGGATGAGCTCTCATTGACACAGCCTCCATTCACCCACCAGCTATGCTAGTGACCTCATTCTGTTATCTGTGCCTCATATCTACTTTATACAAAATTACTAATGTATCATCAATTTTATAATACAAAAATAGATATTTACAATTATGTAATGGTAGGGTTTTTGGTTATTTAAAATTACACTTATACTTAAATCATATTCTTGCTATAGTTTATCTTAAAAAAGTAATTGATATTATTTAATAGTTAATTAAAATTAATTTCTATTTGCTTATTAACTAATCTTAAGCTTTAGCTCTATCAAAATATATTAAGAATTAATAGACTCTTTTAATATCAAGATAGTCTAAAATTTCATTATAAGAACTAACTATCAAAAGGATAAGGAAATATCACGTCATCAAAAACAATTTTTGTAATTTGTCCCTGATGGTAAGAGTGGTCAAAGCAAACAATTATATTATATACAAAGTAAATTTGTGACAGGGTAACATATAGCTGACCATATGTGAATGGCTCATGAAGAAGGTCTGCACCAATGCGTGATAGAGATTATCCCTGAAATTTATTAATAGTCATAGCAAATGCCAAATTAACAGGAAACTGCAATGGACAAAGAGTAAAGTGAAAATCCTCAGAATCAATAATATCAATTCTATAAATAAGAAACTAATGAACACTAAATGGCAGGGGGTGGAAGGTGAGTCAGTAAGGGTGTACAGCTACCAACCTGAAGGTTGCGGGTTTGATTCCCGCCCTTTGCACATTGATTGGGGTGCCAGCCAAAGGAAGCTATTGGCGGTTAGTAGGTCTAATAACACGAAAACCTTACCCATGACGTAACCAGAAAAATTTGAGTCCTGATCCGGAGGTGGAAAAACTTTCTTTGATGGAGTTGACCCTGTTCAGGTTTCATGTCATTTCTTTCTTTCAGTAATGCCTGTCCCCTGGTCAGCTTGCCTCGGTTAAATAAAATGAACACTAAATGGCACAGACAGAATGTAGCCTTATAATATTTTGTTTAAGTTCATCAACAAGTACTGTTCCATTACACAACCCTGAGTAGAATAAAGTTTACATAAAGTATAATTAGTATATCAACTTTAAGCTCAAAATAAGATAGAGGAAGAAAACCAAAGTTACATAAATTTATCAACTCTACAGATATAAGATCTTCAGTATCTCTTCAATTGGATTAGCTGTATCATTAGAGTAGTAAAATTGGCTTCAACTAGGGCAGGTAGGGATGATATCTCATTATATGACTTTTCCTGCTGATTAGTTGTCACTAAAATTATACACTCATTAAAAATGTTGAAGACTGGCAATGTAATCTGATAAATTTTGTTATGAGGGTAAACAAACTCAATAAATGGCTGTGATGCTGTACTTGGTGAATATAAGGATGAAGGTTTATAGGGCCATATTTTTGATGAATATAATTCAGTAGACTGTAACCAAGCACTGTACTCTTTATATACAAGTTGATCAGTTAGACGTATTTTTTCATTAAGAAAAAGAAGCTTAAGTTTAAACCAAAGTGCAAGCTTTTGAATACATGCATCTAAAATTTGATCACATCCCATGTGACGGATAACAGGAAATATTTTCTGAAAATCATCACCTAAAAGTACATAAAGCTCACCAAAAAGATAAGTAGAGTAGTAAATATCTTGAAGAGAGCAATTGATTGCCATAAATACTTGCCTATGTTGCATTGGTGCCTCATCTCAGATGATTAGTCTAGCTTTATGTAGCTTGGAAGAAATATTGATTGAGCAGAAATATTAATATAATCTCATCAGTTAAGTTAAGAGGAACCTGAAAGGTGAATTGTTCTGTATATTCATTAGGAAGAAGAGTAGCTGCAAATTCTGTTGAGGCAACACACAGTACAGTATCACCCATCTCTTTATAGTGAGCTGCCAAAGCTTTATAAGAATGTTTTTCCATTAACTCCAGCACCTTAAAGGAAAAAATGAGCATGTAGTGGATCAAACTGAAAATGATGGAAAATATACTCAAATGCCTTAGATTGCCATATTCTTAAATGACTCCTTAACATTGTAGCATTTTGTAAAATTAGAGAGCGTCTTGATCTACTATAGGATCATTTTAGTGAAAGGTTGAATGTTTATTGCAGGATATTGGATGACTTAGTGTAAAGAACCTTCTGGTAACCTTTTATTTAACCGAGGTAAGCCGACCAGGGGACAGACATTACCAAATATATGTGAAACTAAGAGAATAACTAACAAATATAAAATTAGGCAACCCAGGGTACTCAAGTTACCCCTGTTGCCAGCGGGACTGCCAGGTATGGGGGTTGGTGCACTACTCCGAGGGGTTTCCCCTGCTATGGAGCAGGTGTGAAGGAAAGGGTCTGTGTGGAGGAACCAGAGTGAGAACCATGATTCTATGAGCGCTTTTTGTCTTGGTCTCATATATCCATAGAGCCAGGCTTGGAAGTGCTCTAGTAAGTGGACATGGAATCTGTTAATAATCCCATGAATGGTTGGGACTGTGCCCTTGAACGCATCTAATGCAATTGTGTGTATTGTCCACATTGCAATGGGTATTAGGGAGCGGAGGGTTGATGGGTTTGGTGACACAATCTGGAGCGCAAAGATACTTTTTGATATCGAGAATTCCTGTTCGTTTTGAACCTTGAGCAGGCGTGCGACTTCCTGCCATATAGCTTTGGTTGGGGGCTTGTTTCTAGGCGGTGATGTAGAGATCCCTCCCCTACACATACTGCACATGTTTTGTGGAGGGAGTTGGAGCGGTCCGCCATCCTATAGGTCCTTCTCAAACAGCGCCAGGCGTTTGCTCTTATCCTTGGCTGTAGGAGTGGGTGGTGTGTCATTTTCCACATTGCTTTCTGTGTGGTTAAATCATAGGGAATGTCCAGCATATCTAGGTATTCAGTCCTAGCTATGCTTGGGGTTGTTGCGAGCATATCCCTCTGGGGGTGGTTTTCTGGGTTTCTTAATTTGAATCGGGGCTGGGTCATCCCCTTCCCTGTATAGTACCCATATTCTCTATGGTCCATCCCATATGGCGGATAGTTCTGAGGATATGTTTGAAATGAGGGGAGGTTCCATGCGGACCTGTTGCAGTAGGGTGCTTGGCAAGGTATGAAAGTAGTCTGGGTGGACTATGTGGGTTGGTTAATTTTAGCGCCTGTGCAAAGTTAGTCCTTGCTGCTATGGACCAATGTTGTTGTGGGAGGTCTGGAGCAAGGATTTCCTTTATCCAGGTACCTAGGATGTGATTGGCATGGCTCTCAAAATCTATTAGTCCCATGCCTCCGTTTGAGCATGGACCAAATAGTGTTTCCATCCGTATAGGAGGGTGAGAGACAGGCCACAGCCAACCCTGGATAAGCGCGCGAATTGAGGTTATAAAGGTAGGTGAGAAGGCTATCGCATGAGCCTGGTATCACAGTATTGGGAAAATGAGCGAGTTAGCAACTGTAACTTGTCCTGTTAGTCCTAGGGTTCTCCCCTTGAGGGAGGCTACGCGTTTGGATACCCTTTGTAACAGGTTACTTTCCATTGTCTCATTAGCATATCCCCCTGATTCTAGCCAGATTCAAGGTGTCAGACAGGAGTGGTGGTGGGAGGTGTTGCAAAGGGTAAAATAATTGGGTTTTTTTCTTTGAGTGTTGGTGTGAGGTTCTGATGTTGTGGCCCAATTGTTTGTGTATTTGCCTAAGAGGATGATTTCTGTCTTCCTTTTGTTGAGCGATGCATTGCTCACCTTGGAGTATTCCTATAGAGTGTGTTCCACCTGTTGGGCATCTTCATTGTTTGCTATACCTGCTACGCTGTCATCTGCAAAGGCCAGTATCTTGACTGTTGGTTGTCCTTGTGCGGTTATCCCCATGAGACGTGAGTCAGTTACTCGGAGGAGTGGGTCAAAGCTGAAATTGTATAACAGTGGGCTGAGGGGATCCCCTTGTTTGAGCCCTCTGTGTGGTTTGATCTTGTTTGTTAGGAATCCAGGGCCACATACAGCCATGGTTGCAGATTCTGTTAGGAGCATCGCCCATTTTATGAATCTAGGTGGGAGTTTGAAGGCATGTAGACATTCTTTTAGGTATGGCCAGCTAACACGGTCATACGCCTTTTCCTAATACAAGAAGACCAAGGCACCAGTTGCTTTGGATTGACAAATGTTTGCAACAGGGTGTATTTTGTTCCAGATTGAACGCCCTGATATAAACCCAAACTGGTTGGGTGATAGGACGCCAGATGCAATTGCGCCTAATCTAGCTGCTAGAATTTTTGTTAGAATTTTTGTGTCAGTGTTGGAGAGTGCAATTGGGCGCCAGTTGGCCAGGTCCAACTTATCACCCTTTTTATACAAGGTTATAACGTAGGATTCATGGCCTCCTGGTAATAGGCGTGTTTCCAACAAACTCTGGTTCATTGACGCCAATAGGAGGGGGGCGATTTGTTGAAAATATTTTTTGTAAAATTTGTAGGGTATCCCATCAGGCCCTGGGCATTTCCTATGTGGTGCACCGCGAATTGTTTCCCAAAGCTCCTCCCGTGTGATAAGGAATAGTATATTGTAATTTGGTGGTGTACTTTTTATCTTGGCAGTTTGAATAAATTCTTTAATTTTTTGTGGATCTGTTGGCATATTGCGATATAATTTGGTGTAATAGCGGTGTACTTCCGCATTGACCTCCTCAGGGGTCAGTTGCCACGGTGCCGTTGGTCTTGCAGACCTGTGTGCACATGGGCTGGTTTCCACGGGAGTAAAATTGGCAGAAAAAGTATGTTGAACAGGTTTTGTTTTCCTTTATGAACTTACCTTTGTTCAATACTTTGATTCTGTGTTGGTGTTCAAAGATGAGATTGTTAAGTTGGGCTGAAATTTCTGCCCATTTGCGTCCCCAATTAGGGCTATAGCCAGATCTCAGAGTATTTATTTCCAGGTGGTCTAGTTCTGCCAAGGTATGCTTGATTGTGGCTGTGTCCGCGGTGTACTTTCGTGATGCAATACGTCAGGTTTTGTTGATTAAATCTTTTTGAAATTTTCCCATGTTCTGATGGGATCTGAAGTGAATGGGGCTGTGAATTCTGGGTTTGTAGCCTTATTTTCAACCCAGTCAGATATCTTGGGCAATTTTATATTTTCTGGGTGAATCTTTCTCCAAGGCGACACTGTGTGTGGTATTGGGTTGGCGCTAACTGCACTATAACTAATCAGTGATCAGAAAAATTGAACTTTTTTGTTGTAAATTTGGAGATTCTTGAGTGGTGGGATTGTGGGATGAGGATGTGGTCAATATGACTCATCGATATGAGCAGTCCCTTGCATATGTTGGGTCTTGTCATGTGGGGAAGGATTGGTGAATTGGGGGGAAGAGCATCCTGTAAGTCAAGAGATGCCTTTATTGTGCGATATTCAATTTGTCCAGGTGGGTGTCCCCTGGGATTAGGCCATCGATCTGTATTGGGGTTATCCCAGCAGTTGAAATCGCTTAACATGATGATATCTGGTGGGAGGGTGAGAGTAGAAATTTTTTCAAATTTTTTTTTCTCTCAGTTGCAGTGCACGGTGCATAGATACATGCTAACGAAATTATTTCATCTTGGCATGTGATTGTTGCTACCAGGACTTGGCCATGCAAGTGTGATGATGAATTTGTAATTTTAGATTTTTTGTTGTTTTGGACTATCACCCCACAGTGAGACGTCCATACTGATTGTGATGGTGCGACCCTGGTTGACCAGGATTCTTCTTCCCCTTGTAGGCAGTGGGTTTCTTGGATGGCCAAGATGTCTACAAGAGGTTTTTGCAGGAATGCCAGCTTTTGGCTTGGGACATATGAGCCCTGGCTCCCACGATGTTTAACGTCCCTATTGACACTGAGGTGCCCATGGCGCCTCAGGAGCGGTTGGGAGGACCCTCTGGTCCTATCCCACCGCAGCTCATTTTGGCCATGCTCCGCATCTGTACTCCAACTCTTTCACTGCCATTGTTGGTTCCCTTGATCTGACCCGATGATTCAAGGGAATTGCAGTTTTTTGCATTTGTGTCAACTTTTCCTGCACAGGTCTCATGTTGATTTGATGCAGGTTGTTGATTATATTTTATATTTTTGAGGTTCAACTTTGTTGCATTGTGCACCGCATTTTCACCCAAATTGCGGTTGCATTGTTCCTCAGTATGTGCATGACTGATGACGCTTTGTGGCTCAGTCTGGTTACTGTGAAAAATTTTTGACCTGGGCATATTGTTCTGATTGGTTGGTTTATTGAATAACCAAAATATCCTCCTGAAATTGTCTTTGGTTAATAGCAGATTCCGCGTGTGCCGCCGCTTCAGCTGCTGCTCTCTTGTGGGCTTTTTGTGCTGCTTTACGCTGTTTACTTGTAACTGGGTCCATGATGGAGTATAGTCCATCTTCACCCCAGCGGAATGGGTGGTGGCCTTCAGTCATTTTTAGAAGTTTTCATTATCTTCATCCATAGCTTCTTCACAAAAATCATTTTCCATTAAGCCCTCTTTTACAGGGCATGCATGTTCCTTGTGGCCCAGTGAGCCACAATGTTTGCAAATGGGTGGTGCACGTTCCGGTGTAACTTGGAATGCAGCTGACTGGCCCCCATCTGCAAAGTGAAATTCTGCTGCACGGGGAATTTTGGATAAATCCTCTTCCACTTCTGGGAAGGGGTTGATTACAGCAATAGCTCTGCCCATGCACAGGTCAGGCATTAAGCAAAATCACTGTAATTCGAGTTGTTGGATTTCTCCATAGGCCACAAGACCTTTGTGGAGCTCCTCCTCGATTACCTTATGAGGAAGGTTGGTGGGGAGCGAGTCAAAGGAGATGAACAAAGTTTTCACTTTGTTCCATCTGGTGCACGTGGTACGCACAATTTTTTTGCCCTCAGGGAGGGCAATTGCCACACAGATTTTTTCTGCGGCATCGCCTTCATTGGCTGTTTTGAAACCAATATTGATCCAGCCACAGCCCATGTTGTTGGTGGCTACATACACCGCGTGAGGGAAAAGTGAGGTCTGTGCCTCACATGTTTTCTCCCACAGGGCTGGTGACTCATCCCCAAGGAAGAGTCTGATCCTGTGTTCCACCTTTGACAAAGGTTGGTTGAATTGAATGTACATGTATTGCGCGTGCTTTACAGTAAATACCATAAACCCAGACGGTGTCTGAGTTTGCGATTTTTTTATGGCTTGGGTTCCTGGTCCCCCTCCAGGGCGTTTCTTGCCCTTAGTTGCACCGTTAAGCGCACCGCTTGCCGGGACGCTCGCCCATGTTGTATTTAATGTTATTAAAGTCGCTCATCTTTCCTGTGTGTGATTATCCAAATTTGCTGTTTGAATCAAATCGTAGTAACTAAAGTGATTGTTATGAGAAATAAAAACTTCTGGTAACCTGTTAGCTATAATTTCAGATGGTACAACAGGAACTGCTAAAGTATCTTGATACCAACAATGATGATAAAATGTAATGTTAAATTGAGATGACTTTCTTTTAAAATGAGATAGCTCCCTTAAAATCAGATATAGACCATAATCAAAATGTGAATCTTCAAGTTGAGCAGGGACATTTTAAATATAGTTGATATGCCGCAAGATATCGTCACATACTTCATGACATATATAATTCCATAGTTTAGGAGGATTTGTAACTTTTTGACATGCTAAAGCCATAAAAAATAGGTGGAGTTGCTGAGGTCCAGAATGATTCATTGATGCCTCATCAAATGTATCAAGCCAGAAGCGATCACTATAAGAAGATCTGAAGCTTCAAATGCTTCTTAGTATGAACTGTGAATTGTACTTTTATCTCTGGTAGTAGTATGCAACTCTTCCCAGATTCTACAACCTGTCATACAGTAAGGAGGAGACGGGTATAAAAATGATTAAACTAAGTAGGATTGCAAAAGTACATCCTTTCAAAAACTGTACCAGTTTTATGTGGGGTCCAAATATTTTGCTGAGCATTTCAAAAAAATACTAGGGAAACTGCCAATATGTAAGATGAAGACCATCACCATATTCTCAGTTGCGTTTAAATCATGCTGTTATCATAGTATCTCAACGGTCCTCAACTAATTTTTAATATTGATATATGTATTAAATGTTACTTTCTCTTCATCCTCAGAATGAGCCTGGAGACGGTATATTGAAGGTGAAATTGAATGATAAGCAAACTCAATTAACTCTCAGATAGCCTTTGGAGAGAAATGTATTGAACATATATATTGCAAAATTTCTTTAATGGGCAGCATCAGTATGAATTTGTACAATTACAGCAGGTTCATCCCTGCCAAAACCATATGTCGCTGTATCATTTCTTTAGAATAAAAACTTTAAAAGGTACTTAATAAAGCTCATAGATACATATAGTTCAACATTCATATTAGCCTTAAAGCTCCATGTCAGGTATGGAGGGTAAGGTATCACTAAGTTATATCTATTTAGCGTCCATTAATTTCAAAGAAAGACCAAGGAGCAGCTATACCAGAAGAGCAGAAATAATTAAGATATCCATTAGCAGAAACAGATGTCTCATCTTGTGAAGATTTTTTAAATTTTTAAATTTTATTTGAGGTGGGCCAACATGGGGATAATACTGCACCAATGAAGGATAAAGGGGATTTGAATTAATGGGAAAAGAGAACAAAACCCAGAAAACCTCCAAGCGTGGCATATGATAGGCCAGGAACTCCATGGACCGCCTTGCTATTTGCTATCCCAGTTCAGGGCATTGGTGCACAACGCAATGCTTTCATAGTCGTCCCCTACCCAAAGTTCCAGTACCAGAATTGAACTTGGGGAAGCAGTGGTAGATTTTGTTATCCATATTTTCATTGATTTATCCCACCAATAGCTTCCATGAAATGAGCATTTGAATTTCCCAACCCGCAAGGGCCATGAATCATGCAATTCCATACAATATATTAAGCTTAAACAAAAGATACCACCACAGATAGGGTTAGGTTTTCTGCCCAGATAAGCATATCACTATTATTGGGCTTAAGGTAAACTTTTTCATGAGCTTTTAACTAAACAACACAATGATAGTGAGGAAAACCATGCTTTTGGTACTTAATTACTGCTGCATGACCTTGGTAATATCCAAAACATTCACCCTTAATATCTTGAATAAACTCTTTGTATTTTAACTGAAAGATACATGCAACTATATCTGGATGGTCCATTTCAGTTTGATCATCTAGAAGTTCATTTTTAATCTTAAACAAATCAGGGTTAGCTTTAAAGGTGATAAAAAGGACTGGCTTTCCAAAATATCATACTATACCCATAAATCCTGATAAAGCTCATTCAGGCACCTTTGGGAACTAACATTGTCAGAGAGTAAAAAATACCGATGCCCAACACTTTGTGCATCACGGTCTGCATCCCCATGTACTATATAATCCAGAATCCCAATAAATGATTTAGAACAAAAGGGAGGCTGATTGTTCTCTAAACACTGACTCATAACAACTCAATTAAAGTTAACAATCTACAATAAATTGGTGAGATAAATGACATGCTTTGAATAAGATTATTGATTCATTTTGGTTGAGTATAAAGATGATAATGGTAGTACTTGCGTTTTGAGATCACTTTACATGAGAGCTCCCCACTTATATTGAGCTTTGTTAGCCCATAATGAAACCCTTCTGTGCCGTAAAGAAATAAAAGTACATAATGGCAGGGCATATACATTAGATGTGTGCAGTCTATATGGGGAAAATATTTATTTTGATTAAAAAAACAACACCTCAGAGATTTTATAGATCAATTATGCGGTCTTTTAGAGCTTGAGAAAAGAGCATAGCAACCTTATCAGATTGAGGAAATTTATGCACCCATAAATCAGTTCTGGTTTCTGTCACTGGCTTTAAATCTAGTCAGATGTATGCAAGTCCATCAGAATGCTGAGATTCAAATGCTTCCATAATCCCTAATGCAGAAAGATAGAGATTGATATATGGATTAACTTCTTGAATCATGTTTTTAATATTACACATCAATGTTGCATCCAAGTTTATATTCCTTATCATATGATTGTCTTGTGCCTCCAGAGTAATATACAGGTATATATGAGCATATACATGTTGGAAAAGGAATTTGCGGATGAAGGGGACCTTACATATGGTATAGCTCACCATGTATCTGAAAAGGAACAAATGGCGCATCTCACCCTAGATGGGTATCAGCCTCAGCAACCATGGATTTAAATGTATTGGCAGCATTATACTTCCAGATATGAGTAAGAAACTCCTTTGACTGGCAACTGCCACTATCATATATTTGGCGAAAAATTGTGGAGGGTGAGGAACTGGGGTAATCTGAATGCACCCATTTTCACAGCAACTGTTGAAGATTAGATACCATGGTGTAGCACCAACTGACCATCTATCTCTACATTCCTAATGCATTGCATGGCAAATTTGACACTGATGATCCATTCGTCCAAGATCAAGTGGCACCCAGCTAGCCCAATTGCAAAAAAACCCATATGGGTTAACTATTGGAACCTCTTGCCCTTGTTCTAACTGCATATCATTTGACTCTAAATTAGCTCTACCTCTTAGGTTCAATGCTTGTTAGGATCTTATACCGATGGCTTTTTGTTTATATATATGACATCTAAGGCATATTTCTGATTCTGTGCTACCCTTTCTCTCACTTTTAAATTGGTATACTCCCAAAATAAAGTAAGAAATATTTACACATGATAAGGGAAGACTTTTCTATTATAGAGCTAGTATAATTGATGGCCTACTTAATGCAAAGTCCAAAGGGCTTAGGATTGGCTTAGAAGTAAAAGATGGTATCTGTGAAGGTGGGTATATTTGTACTGACGCAACTAAGCTAGGTTCTTGAGATGATAGACATGCTGTTAATGGTGCAGTGGGGTAAGTTTCTTGAAGAAGTGAGCGCTCAGATTAAAATTGAGGATCTAAGGGACCACTTGAAGAGATGAAGGCAAAGGTAAAGTTGGTATAATTAAGCAAGCGGGTTGGAACATTGTTGAGGGAATATTAGGTACACACTCTGATATTTTACTCATTTAAATAGGGCCTAAGGGAACATAAGGCTGTGGCTGAGGCTGTGCAGCCCTTTGAGCTTCAGAGAGCCCATTATCATCAAGTGCATAAGTAGTTCTATCAGGCATATGCTCCAAAATTTCACTCATCTCAATATATGCCCTAGGTAGAACATATGGCGCAGCTTGTGCATACCAATGAGATTCTAAGTTCTCATGCCCATAGTGTACAGAATAAGGCATGCTAAAGGAGCTTCAGCACCAATGAAAGAAGGAAAACTGTAGCAGGAAAAGATTGAGTGAGAGTAAAGGGTAGATCTTGTAGGCCAAACATCTCTTTTAGAACCCTCTTCAAAAAATCTAAGGTTTCAAAGCACTGCTTATTCCCTTTTTAAGACATCTATTATGTTATTAATATTGTATTAAAAATAATAACTAGAAGACATTATGATCTTATTAAAAATATCATCATTAAAAATAATTTGGAATATATTTATACAGTATATAGATATATTAACTTCTAAATAAAAACCAGTACATCTGTTTTTATGTATTATAATTTATTAACTTATAAACTACCATTAAAGCACTATAATATCAGTCATGAATAATTATTTATAAAAATAATACCATACCACTTTATCAAACAAAAATATACCAAAACCATAAAAAAATTAAATTAGAGGACTGGTAGCATAACGGTTGTTCCTGTCCACTCTGGGTCTGGTTTAGATTGAAAAAGGGTTGAAACCAGCGAAGGCCAAAAAACTTGGCGCAGTATACATAGCCTAAGATTGACTTGCCTCATTTACTTTTTTATAATAAAATAAATTCTATGATATAATACTAAAAGTGCCCTGTAACTGTATAGTATTAATAAAGTAAGCTGTCAATGATTTTAAAATATATATAATCATACTTAGCATCCTAAATCTATATAAGCAATAGTTGCTTGCTTTAAGTTATATATAAAACACTAAGTTTAATATAAGTGTTTTATAACAGTTATTAAAAATTAAACTTGGTTAAAATATTTTCATTAGGTGTACTAGCTGTATCTTTTGTAATCATTTTTTGCAGTATATTTCCTTATAATATGCAATAATTTATATTTAACAAATTATTATAGCTCTAACTTCAGTAATAAATACCAATTTTAGACTCTTCTTAATCAAAAGAAATCATAACTTTATCTTTTACAATATCAAACTGTTTGCCATTATGCTAAAGACTATAAAAATTTGCGTTTAAAAAACCTTACACAACTTTTTGCCACTATGATATAAGACTAAAAACCACTCATTTCATAAACTACTAAATACTATATGTATTTGTATAAAATAAATATATCTTTTTCTATCATCATATAAGATACCCAAGGTTTTACTCTATAAGAAAAGATATCATAATTCCACCTCCTACTGGAGCCAAACAAATTATTTATCTTGAGAAAAAATGGCATAGCTCCGCCTCCTACTAGAGCCAAACAATTAAATTGTCTTAAAAAACACCATAGCTCTGCCTCCTACTGGGGGCAAGAAAATTATTATTTTAAATAATGGCATAGCTCTGCCTCAAATTGGAGCTAAAAATTATCACTTAAAAATAGACATAGCTCTGCCTCAAATTAGAGCTATAAAATTATCACTTGAAAAATAGACATAGCTCTGCTAACTACTGGAGCCAGACAAACTATATTTTTTGAAAAAATGTCATAGTTTACCTAACACTGGAGCAATTAAATTTATTTTTCTTACAAAAATTTTCCATAGCTCTGCTCCTACTGGAGCCAAAAAAATTAGTTGGCTTAAAAAATGGCAAAGCTTTGCCTATTACTGAAGCCAAATAAACTATTTTCTCTCTAAAAATAAATGACATAGCTTCAGCCCCTTCTGGAGCCAAATATAACTTGCTTTAAAAACAACATAACTCTGCCACATACTGGAGATAACTAAATTCATTGGCAAAAATAGCATAGCTCCACCACCTATAGGAGCTAAACAAATCATTTTTCCTAAGAAAAAATGCATAGCTCCACACTTACTGGAATCAAACAATTTATTTGTCCTATAAAATCATAGCTCCATCTCCCACTGGAACTAATCAAATTATTTTCCTTAAGAAAAATGGTATAGTTCTGTCACCTACTATGCCAAAAAAGGATTACTTGCCTTAAAAATGGCATAGCTCCACCATTTATTTATTTTTAGACAAATTACTTGCCTTAGGAAAGAGTGTCATAATTTTCTCTCACTGAAACCAAAATTAATCACTTACAAATTAAAAAAGAACATATAACTACCTCCCAGTAAAGGCACAAAAATTATATCAAAATAAAATAGAAAAATTGCATGTTATAAATCTTCTGCAATTATAACAAATTACAATAAAATCACCTCCCAGTGAATTCATAAAATTATATCATAACAAAAAGTAAAAATAGCCTTTCTCCATCTTCTGCAAAATCAACAAAAAATATTAAAATAAATAATTAAATAAATAAAATCCCAATTCTTTAACTCTGCCAGAAGCTAAATAAACATTATAACTCAGCTATAAAATTAGATTAATATAGCTCAATTATCCAGCTATTTATTTTTATATATCTATACAATAGATATTATATAGTATCAGAGTTACCTAAGACTATAATAAAATACCTTTTAGCCTTTTTAATTATAGAAATTTATACAATTTTAATGTAAATAATAATATATAGTATTTTAGTTTCCTAAAGCAACAAAATATTTTATATTATTAATAACCTAAATTTATAGGCAACAATACAACTCTAAAGCTATAAATACTCAAAGTTATCTGCTTATAAAAAACTTAGAGTTCTTGTGCATCCTTTTATAATCATTTATAGCCTAGATAAAAACCAGTAGAAATTTTACCTTCAGAACAACAATATATTTGACACAAACCATTTAAACTATCTGTATAATTAAAACCTTTATATAATATATATACAGACTCAAGATAAACTTTACATATTTAATAAGGAATCTAAAAAATCCCATTTTAAGCATTATCTCTAATGTAGAAAATATTTCTGAAAACAAGCCATATTAAGCATTGTTTTTATAGTATATTGAACAGAAACAAAGCAAGTGTTCTAACTTTAAGTTTGATATAATCAGCTCAATTCAAAGGTTTAATTTTAGTAAATGACTATATACCTACTACATAACAGGAAAATAAAATGAACATAATTTAAGAAAATTAAATATTTTAATAATTAAAAATATAAATTCCTTTAATATAAATTTTTTGATACCAGAACAATAATCTATTAGTTTAAATTATCAACAAACTTTTAATAAGTTATAGTCAACTTACCTTATTTTTACTTCAACTAAGTATTAATATAAATAAACTAAAAACTGATATAACTTTAGATAGTACCAAAAGCTCAAACTGTAAAAATTTCAACCAAATATCTTGTTAATTTGGCTTTGAATAAGCCAATTCTAGAAGTTTTGAATTACACTTTCAATGGGGAAGATTTAATCTTGAAGTTACACTGGGCAGATTCTCCCAAAAAAACTTAAAATTTAATTGAAAATACAGGTTATAATTTGACCTAATTTTTATTGTCAAAAAGAGGGAATATTTATAGGCTTCTTAACTGCTTGTAATCTATCAGAGTGAATTAATCTCTGCGCAATTGAATCTTCAATCAATTGATTGGGATCAGATTGATCGTTGACCTTGATAGATTGCAATATATTGCTTGCTCCTTACAATGATGTTGGGAAATCGATGAAGTAGATTTTTTGGAGATATGAGAATTTGGTGAAATCCTGACACTTCCCCCCTCAAGATTCAATCGCAGTGGAGGATGACTTCTTAAAAACCTAGGATGAATATTTTTACCACTATACCAGTATCAATATGAACAATCAAATACTCTAATCCTTTTCAAAATATAACTCTATAGGGACCAGACCAATTAGTTCCCAAGTTTTCAGTCCGCCCACCAGGCCAAGAATGATAGTACATAATGTAATCCCCAATCTGGTATTCAGGTAAGACATGTTTGTGTTGGTTGCTCCTTTGAGTCTCTTTTCATGTGGTTGTTTCAATCAAATTCATTCCTTGAGCCTGAAGATGGATAGTCTCATCAGCCAAATTCCTCATAATTAAATTGGAATTTCCTGGGATACTTTCCTCAAGGATGGTCTGAACACTAGAAGGGACTGAAGGATCCCGTCCATATATACTTAAATGGGGACATCTTGATAATGCGGTGGTAGCTTATCCAATAAGCAAATAAGGCACTAGGCAAATAAAAATTCCACCAAGTCAGGTCAGTGGATGCCATCTTTCTTAGAATTGAGACCAGGGTCCCATTAACTCGTTCAATGGCCCCATTTGTGGATGGATTATATGGGACAACAAATTGCTGAGTAGTGTTAAAATAATTTGGATAGCTCCTGTATAAGTTGTGAGGTGAAATGAGTCCCATTATCTGACATAAGGACCTTGGGACACCCATGTTGAGAAATGATATTCTGATATAAGAATAGCGCTGTAGTCTTAGCTGAAGGGGTAGCAATGGAAATGGCCTCAACCCATTTAGTTAAATGGTCAACAGCCATATTGATATACTGATGGCCATGCAATCCTCGAGGAAAAGGACCTACAACATCAATGCTGACCACCTCAAACGCCTTAGTCAGGGGAAAACTTGATGTTGATATGTAGGGTTGGTAGTTCAATGGCTTTTGCAGATAAGACATGAGTCAAGGGTCTCTTGAATGAGCTCAGTCATGTTGTTCCAATAGTATCGAGTCTTCAACCATTCTTGAGTCTTCTTTAAGCAGCTATGACTAACTTGTTCATGACTTTCCAAAACAGCGTGAAATTTTAGTTTTGGGATGTAGGAAGGGCAACCACTTGGATTTGACTTTCTTATACAAAGCTCTATCTTGAATCATAGTCTCTTTGGTAATTGATTTTAGAAAGGCTCAATCCTCTTCAGTCTCTCAATCCCATAACTCAGGTTGTCCAATAAGATTGTATAAGCGTTCTTCTTTTTCTAGTTCCAAGGTCAGAATAGGCAGTCAGGAAAGCCCATCAGCATTTTGGTGCTGAGCCCCTGAGCGATGAAAAAAATGGAGAAATTGTAATTTTACAACATTAAAGCCCAACGGGCCAATCTCCCATCAGGATCCTTCATATTCTGCAACCATCATAAGGAGAAATGGTCGGTAATAACAGTAAATGGTTACCATATAAGAAAGGGCGGAAGTGCTTGATTGCTAGAATTACTGCCAAACATTCCCACTCAGTAACACTATAATTTCTTTTGGCCTTTGACAAAGTTTTATTATAGTAAGCAACAGGATAATCATTCTTCTCTTCATCACACTGAGATAAGATAGCCCCAATAGCGACATTGCTTGCATCAGTATGTAAAAAGAAAGGCTTATCAAATTGGGAATGAATTAGAACAGGTGCCTTGATCAAGGCGGTACACAGAGAATTGAATGACTGTTCTTGAGCTGACCCCCACTCAAAGGACACTCCTTTTTGCAACAGGTGAAATAAGGGTTCAGCCATATCAGCAAAGTTGGGAATAAATTGCTGGTAATACCCAACCATGCCAAGAAAGACTTGAATATCCTGTAAAGAAGAGGGAGGAGGCATTCGTTGGATGGCTTGAACTTTGTCTGAGAGGGGTCAAATCCCTTTAGCTGAAACCTGATGTCCTAAAAAGTCCATTTCGTTTTGAAAGAATGAGCATTTGGAGGGTTTAAGTTTTAAAGAAGAGCCCTTAATTCGGCTGAAAACTTCTTTTAGATGGTCTAAATGCTCAGTAAAAGTTTTGGAGAACATGGTAATATTGTCAAGATATACCAGAACACAAGTAAGCTTTAGATCCCATAGCATACTGTCCATGGCCCTTTGGAAGGTTGCTGGGGCATTGCTTAGTCCTTGAGGCATATGAGTTGGTTCAAACAACCCTTCACTTGATATCAGGGCACACTTGGCACAGATCTTCTGGTGATAACTCGATTTGCCAGTATCCACTGGCTAAGTCCATGGCCAAAAAATAGGTGGATCCAGCCAACAACCTAAGAGAATCATCAATCCTAGGTAAGGGATAACAGTCCCATCAAGTGATAGCATTCAGTTGACAATAATCCATCATGACTTGATGAGAACCATCTTTCTTCTTAACCAATAACAATGGGGATGCCCAAGGACTATTGGAGGGTTTCAATAATCCAGCCTCCAACAATTGATGCAATTCTTTGGTAACCTGGGCTTCTTCTACTTTAGATTTATGATAGGGCTTTGCACAAATAGGAAGGTGATCACCAGTTTCAACAGTGTGCACTACTCCTTTCATCTTCCCAAAATCGTAAGTATGCTTAGCAAAGATGTCAGAATATTCATCTAACAATTGAAGTACTTGTTTCTCCTGTTCACTAGAGAGGTGTTTTCCAATAGCAGGACCCACAGTAAGGATTTCCTGATCACTTTCCAATCCAAAGTCTTGTAGACTCCCAAAGGGTTTAACATCATAGATATGAGATAAGGGCAGTAATTTGACATAAGCAATTGGATGCTCTCAATCTACCAGTTTTGGCTCATTGGTAAGGTTCGCCAGTAAGACAGACAATGATCCTGAATAAGCATAATCCAATACTCCAGGACAAGGCAAGAGCTCTTTAGCAGAAGGATTGACAGTGCCTTGGACTTGTAACAAATGTCCCTTGGGAATCGAAAAATGCAAAGAAGTGTTAATAATTACTTGTGATTTTGGCAGAATAACTAATTTCTCAGGGGAGAAAATAGGCATCCCCTCTTCAATATCCGCCGATGCAGGAGGTAATTTTACGTGAGAATCCCCAACATGATATTGAAGTGAATAAGACCTTTTGGTTCCTTCTAGCAGACATAACTGACATCAGGTGGAAGCATGATCAGATAAAAGTAAGGGAACTCTATACCCCAAGAGAGACAACAACGAGTCAGGGTAATTGATAATTCCATCAAATTCTCATAAAAATTGAGTCCCCAAAAGTAGGTCATAACTCAAATTATTGAGTACAATAGCTGGAATGGTAAAGGTTAATTTCCCAATTTTCAGGGGAAAAGATGAAAAAGCTCCAATAGACTGAGTACTCTGAGGTCCAGCTGTGCCATATTCTTCATAATGAGAAATATTGGGTGTTAATTTGATCCATTTGACCAATTTTGATGAGACAACATTCACCGGGGATCCAGTATCTATGATAGCTTTGGCATTGACTTGATTCACTCAGAAGTCAATATGGGTAATGGTGCTTCTGAACTGAGAGGATAATGCCAATAAGGAGGGCAAGGAATAAGAAGAATGTTCATCTTTATTACACTCAATCAAACTTTGATGCTCTTGCTGCGCACTCATATCATTATCAAGGTGGAGAATCTTATTGGTCTTATCTCTTTTCTTCTTCTCATCTGCTTCCTTTTTAAAACAACAATCCTCAGTATGGAAATAGCGATGACAGTAGTTACACTGGATCGCCCTAGTGTTCTCAGGCATGGCGTAGACTTTGGGGCGACTAGGTCTAGGAGACTCATAAACTCGGGGTTTTTCAGAGAATTGAGGAGGCAATTCCAATAAGGCCTCCTTAATGTCCAAAATACTTCAGAAATTCTTTTTGACACTGATTAGATAAACTTGCATTTGAGTCCTGGAAGTAAAAGCTGACAGAACTGCAGTAATTGCATCATCCAAGTTTAACTGACCACAGGCTACTAGAGTTTGAGCTTCCCAATAGAACCAATGAGCAAAGTCTTTGATAGATTCATTTCGTTGGGGCTGTATACCCATAAAAGCCTGTTTCTGAGAGGATAAGGTTTGATCACTCCCAAATTCTTTGATCAACGCTTCTTTGACCTGAGACCAAGTAGAGCAAGTCATTAAGTGGGGAACCATAATATCCTGAGCCAATGAGTAAGGCAATTAGGCAAGTAATTCATCTTTTGGTGATCCGTGGCCTCACTTAATGCCTTTTCATAAAGGTAGAGAAAGGAGATAATGCTGCCTTCCCCTGGGGAGTATTTATCCTTGAATACTGGCTTGAAACTCATGGGAGCATTGGTGGTCAAAACATGCACTCCAGGTTGTTCTGATTGAGTGGAAATATAAGAGGTGGAATCAGAAACTTGAGAAGAAAATTGAGGGTAAGTACCAACAGCTTCAGTAAGAACTTTGCTAATCTGACGGTTCAGATCAGCATGCCCTACTTTCTCATCTAATTGGCAGGATAGCTCATTAATCTGTTCCTGCTGAGCATTGTACTTGAGTTCCAATGTCTCAATTTTTGCTTTGAGCAGTTCCCTTTTTGATTCACAAGCATGTAGTAAGATATTGGTGTCCTTGGCCCATTTTCCTAGATTGATCAATTCATCAGATAATGACTGAAGTGACAAGAGGGGATTGATTGGTACCCCATCAGGGGTTAGGTTACACTCTTTGGCCAATTTAGAGAACTGTTCACGCAAGTGGTTCATCATGTTCAAGAGAGAGTCAATTTGCTGGTAAGATCCTGAGTGCCCATCAGTGCCTGGAGGTCCCCTGAGGTCCATCTGCGCCTGGGGGTCCCTGGGGCCCATCAGCTCCAGGAGGTCCATGTGGGCCTACACCCTAGGTGGCCCACGAGGTCCTTCAACCCCATGAGGACCCATATTTCCAGAGGCTTTCTCTACTTCATTAACCCAGAACTGAATTCCTGAGTACATTTGTTCCAATTGGAAGAGACGGGTTCTAATTTCCTCCTCCATTGATTGGCTACGCTCAGAGAGTTGGAAATACCCTCTCTCCATTCTCTCTGAATCTCCTGAAATTTCTTGGGGAAATGTACATCAACAAAATTGGACATCCCATAATTGAGCTGAATGAGCTTCTGATGTACTTCGTTGAGGAAGGCCTGATTACTAATGATAGCATCACAATTTTCTCGGCTAAACTCAGAGGCCAACTTGAAAAATTTGGAAATATAATTATTTAAGGACTGGAGTCATTCTAGTAAAATGAGCATACCTTGGTGGTGCATTCCAACTACAGGTAATAAATGGCATATGGTAGGATGTACATGTTGGTGCAAATATTGCTCAGGGCCAATTCCTGGCATTTGAGAGGTTTTCAGCACTTTATGCAATATAGAAGGTACAGCATTAGATTGAGATCAAGTAGAACAGATTCCAGGGATTAAAGCCCCTTCAAGCAATTGATTAGTAATATTTTGTAAAGCCTCAGGCGGTACATGAAAGTCTGAGGTAAAACTTAAGTTAGGACCATAATATTTCAAGTTGGCCCAAAATTCCAACATGGAGGGTAATCTTGGGATTTGGGCTTCAGTTGAACGGACCCATCATAAAATGCTGCCCTGCTCTTGGTCTTGAGCTTCATCAGGTGAAAGATGAGAATCCATAGTAGTGATAGAAATTGTCACTGGTGCGTAACTCAGAGTGCCCCTGTAGTGAGCACCAGTCTGGAAGTTTTTAATTACACTTCCAATGGGGCAGGTTTAATCTTGAAGTTACACTGGGCGTATTCTCCAAAAAGGCGTTAAATTTAATTTAAATAACAGGTTATAATTTGACCTAATTTTATTATCAAAAAGAGGGAATATTTATAGGCTTCTTAACTGCTTGTAATCTATCAGAGTGAATTAGTCTCTGCGCAATCAAATTTTTAATCAATTGATTGGGATCCAATTGATTGTTAACCTTGATAAATTGCAATATTGCTCACTCCTTCTAATGATGTTGGGGGAATTGATGATTTAGATTTTTTGGGAATATGAGAATTTGGTAAAATCCCAACACCAATTCTACTTGTGATACTTACCTAATTAGACTTATAGGTGTTGGTAAGTGGTTGTTAGCTTTAGTTCATCTATCTGTTCAAGTATTGGTTTTAGATGAGTATAAGATAGTTTAATGTTCAATGGGCTTAATGTTTTTAATTAATAGGTGATAATTTTAGTTAATATAATAGTTTCTATAGGCTTTGGGTGAGTGTTGGTTGATTTTAAAGTTGATTTGGTAAGCTCAATGGGTTCAGTAAATAATTGATAATGCAGATAATTCAATAGTTTCAGTAAGAATTTAGTGAGAGATTGGTAATTTTAAGTTGATTTGATAGGAAAATGGTTTCATTAAATGGTTGATTTAGTTACTTCAATAGTTGCAGTAAGTTTTAGATGAATGGTTGATAGTTTTAAGTTAATTTGATAGGCCCAATGGTTTTAGTAAATAGTTGATAATTTAGTTACTTCAATAGTTTATATAGTTTTTAGTGAGTGATTGGTAGTTGGATAATGTGATATGTTTGTTGCTTTCTAAACCTATTGAGACCATCTACTAATATGATAATAAAACAATTTTCAATCAGAACCATGTGTTAAATTATAAAGCCAAAGAAAAACTGAGGATTTTAGTTATGTTAGATATATTAGATCATATATAAAATTATCCTGAGATTAAATTAAAGTGTTAAGAACAAACATTAAGATATTAAAGTTATTTTATTGGCACATTTATAGATCAAATTAAATATAGACTGAAATCATATTAATTTAACAAGAGCAAAAGTTAAAGTATTTTAATAGATGTTTTACTAATTAGCTGCACTTGTATTAAAACAAAACTAAAAATTGAGAAATCAGATTAACCAATTAAAAAGTTCACTAATCAAACATATTATAGAATCTAACCAATTAGTTACATACAATAGAGCTAAAACTTTATATTTAGATCAAAACTAAAACCATCCTGAATTAGATTAGATTTATTAGTTAATAACCTTTAGAAAAGTTATCCAATAGGCTACATATGGTAAAAAAAACTTTAATTGTTAAATCCAAACTAAAACCATTTTAACATATTGTCATAATTAAATAACTGAAATCATTTTTATTCATATTCTTTTAATTAGAAATAAAATCATCATACTTATAAATATTTTTAATGCCTAAACACAACATATTTAAAGACTATAAATATTAAAACTAAAACTGTTTCAAATCAGATTGTATCTTTTGAGTAACAATAAATCATTATATTAAACTTTTAAAATTACTTAATTGCCTAAATGTAGTATAGGTTAAATCTTTCAATATTTTAGAATCAGTTTAGATCAATATAATTAAAACTTTTAAATTTTATTAATCATATAGAAAAAAATATAAGAATATGGTATTATATCAAAAAATATAAATGATAGTTATGCTGACCATATTATCAGAGAAATGGATAATCTATTTCACCATAAATTTAAGTATCTCTGATACCTCCAATCTGATGTTATGTCACCAGGGTGGGGGGTGTAAAGGTTTTATTGCAAGAATCCAATTTTGCCCTACTAACAAAAACTTAAATCTGATTGGCAACAGCTAAGCTTTATATCTAGATAGTTTTAACCACTAAACTATAGGTGAATAAAAATCTACTTAAAAATGACGTTATTGAACATTTTAGGCTTAGTGTCACTAGTAGCAAAATAAAATATGATATCATATTTCACATCCACTATCCAAAAAACACCCAAACAGCACCCCAACCTTAGAAGAGTGCCTTAAGAAAAGGCGCTCCAAAAAAGTACTTAGCTAGGGGCATTTGTCAGGTCAATGGCAGATAAATTTTAGACAGGCCTTCCAGTTGGGATGCAGAAGCACCCAAAAGGAAAGCCAGAATGCCAGGGGCATTGTTACAAAAACGACGTTAAAGTATACTGGGATAAGCATAACAAGGGGGCGCCAAAGGGCTGCAAATGCAAAGGACAACTTGGAGAGAAAACAAGCTGTTGCAGCCTCAAGGCTAATGTGCCTGGCTGTAGGGAGTTGTGATTAGGGGGTATTTTCAGAAAGGTCTTAGCACAATAAACCCAATTGACTATGGCTGGATCAAAATTAAAAATATGATTGAGACAACTCAGTTGATATGCAGGCCATTGGGGCCACACTGTAATTGTCATGGAGGTTTGGAAAGGAAAATTTGAACTTAACTTAAATAAATTTGAGCACAGGAAGATTTTTAATGATGTAAACATAGGAGAATCAACTGAAAATTTTCTCCGTGCTTACAACCGCTTAAATGGATGATTGATTTTAAGAAATAGCTTAGATAAATGTGGGTTTAAAGCCCTTGAGATTTTACATAACCTGAGGAACTTTGAGTGAGGGGGAAAACAAACTTAATTTAAACCAACTTCAAAAGTATTGGCGGCAGCTGAGTTGCTGTAGGTTCATCCACGGACATCCAAATTGCCAATTTTCAATGGTTTCAACGGCTAGAGCGATGGCATCTCGCTTGACAGGCAGTGGGAACCTCCTAGGTCCACCCCACATAGGGGCAGTCCCATGAGGTCAGGAATGGGTCTGGGGAGCCTAATCCACCTGCACCTGGTCGCTCTGGCGTCCGTTTGACCAAGTGAGAAATGTCAGATGGGGTTTTGATACTGCTGCTGAGGGTTTCAAATTGGCAGAGGCATTTCCATTGGCCCAATGCCTTTGGTGAGCTTTGCCAAAGATTTTACACTAGCCGCTTTGTTTTCCAAAAGTAAATGCCCATCATGCTTTGTTGCCAATTTTTTGGGGCTCTTGGGCCTTGATGCCAAAGACTTTTTGCCATTGACTTCATTTAAAACTTTTATTCCCCATGTAGATGCAAACTTTCTGTGAACTTGGCACAAATTTTCTGGATTCACCATACTAATCAGCCAAAGTCAATACTGGTATGGGTAGTGGGGTCCTTAAAGGATAAGCTGTTACTCAACGCTTATCCACCACATGGGCGAGGTCACCCTGGGAGATGAGAGGTACATCTTGCCTTCTTGGCTCTTCTTTTGATGGGAACGGGAACGCCACCCAGTCAAAGTGGAGGGAACGCTCTTTGGACTACATTGGTGTCAATATAAAAACTATAATAGATTAGAATCATCTGGTAAATCATAAACCCAAGAAAAGCCCAGAAAATTGGCTAGTAACTAGATATAAAAGATTAATAATTTATCTGGCATTATTGAGTCTTAATCCTAAAACTCACAACTATCATGTTAAAACATTAGGCCAAGAGGTTGAATACAAAAGGCTTATTGAAAATAATTGTTTTATAATAAAAATTATTTTTTATATTGTCAATAGCTCTTTTTCTCAGCCTTGTTTGTGGGTTCAATTTTAACAAAGATAAAATAATTATAATACCTTCTATATAAAAGTTGATCACCAATAAGTTCAGGAGTAATTAAACTTATCAAATCAGCTAAAAACTACTAACCACTGTTGTGAAACTTCCAAGCTCACCAATCCATCAGTGGATATCACCTCTCTGGTGTCATCCCTGTATCTCATTTATTCATTTTTATCTATTTTTTTTTGAGACCAAAAAATCCCTTTCACTTTGAATAGTTAATTTATCAGGTATAAAAGCCATATTGCAATTTTTAATAAAGTAGCAGATATCATTTCACCCTCATTTCGATACTTTTGTTTATCAAGATTGATCTTCATTCCACCATTTACAATATCTTGGGTCAAATGAACAACTGCAAATGCCAACTGACAATGACCCACATAGCCAAAAATACCAGACTCTGAGGTTTCACTTGAATTTCAGGTTTGATGAACCCAGTATTTTAAAGCCCTCATGACAGAGTGGTGATCTTTCCAAAGATGAAAGCTTAGAGCTTAAACTACAGTTCCAACTGATCAATTGACTACCATCTATTTAATGCATACCTGCACCTAGCAGAACCTTAAATACTTTGACAACGGACCCACTGAAAAGTGGTTAGACAACTAAAACACTTTGAGAATTGACTATGGATTCAGTTCTCAACATTGTTTATGATAAGTAGCTAGACTTCTCACTGACCCACTCAATAATGGCACAGCACCAATCTGCTTTTCAAATCCTGGACCCAATGGTATGCTCATGCCAAAGAAAGAATTCAAATTTAAATTCTTTATAACTTTACAAAAAATTATGAGCTTCATCCTCAGATTTAACAAGCATTGATAGATTCCTGGCCAAATTCAAAGGCCTAGTTGGCTTTAGGGTCATATTGCATACTGGCACTGTGAGGAAGTTAATCAGCAACTCCTTGACTGGTTTCTCAGCACCTTTAAAAATCCTTACCTTGATGCAGTATACTTGGTCCTTTTAACTTGCGTCAATAAATCAATTGCTATTTGCCATAACTAAACAAGAAAACTTTTCTGCCACCATAATTAAACCAAAATTCTACCTCAGTTTATCTAGTCTTCTCGATCTGTGGGCTTCCAACACAGAAAATACTCCAAAAATATCTGGCATTAAACCACCTATTGAGAAGAACCAAAAGATTCATGCCATGCCCAAGCATGTCCAGCAATTGAAATTTCGGTTTAGGGCGGCAACTTTAAAATTGCTCTCAATGCTTTAATTATAGCCAACTGGGACACAATTTATGTCAGTGATGAACACCATGTGGCCAATGTCAGGTTTCCATCCAGGTATCCAATGCCCCTATTGGGGGGAGCAGCAGCCTTGGCCATGTACCAAATTTGAGACCTACCAATTTTCCTCCATGGGGCCGCCAGCCTATTCTTCCTTGCACCCAAATTACCACTCAACCCATGATCAAGGATATCATGAATTGAGTATTGATGCAACAAATTCAATATTTAGATGAGGACTATATGGACAAAATTAACCAGTTGATTCTATATTTGGAAGAATATGCTGCTGAAAAATGAATAATTGAAGAAGCTATGAATCCTACCGCCTTCCCCAAATTCTATAAGAAAATCAAAATTTCTGATTTATTAATTGAAGAAACCCCAGAAATGCTTAAACTCAATGGAAGATTATAAGAAGCCCCCACATCCAATCAAATAGTCAAGAGTTGCATTTACCTGAATTTATTACCATACATCAAAGTGAATTGAATGAGAACACCCAATTTCAAACCCACATTGTCCAAAAACAAGTTTTGTATGCCCAACTTGCACCAACCCAGCCTAGACAACCAGTTCTAAAGACTATGTCCCCATAATATCCTCTCAAGCTTCCTCAGTAGTTGGACAGTTTGAAAAGTTGTTCCCTATCAACATGAGGAAATTCCTGCTGTCAAGATATTAAAAAAATCATTATTACAATGTTTCAGGAGCCTTATGCAAATCAGGTCCTTCCCTATGTCAAGCATTAAACCAAAACATTGGCCTTGCTCAACTAAAAATGTCAAACAAGAACTAAAACTCTTCTTACCAGTCATAAAGCACCTCACATCTAAGTATATCATTTCAAATATACCTTGCAAATCATTTTAATTCTGGCTCTTCCGCCAAAAATGTCACTAAGAAATTTATCCTTGATATTGGCTGCAAACATTATCAAAAGTAATTTTATTTTACTGATGGCTGGCAGTTCCTAACATCCCTGTTGTGGCTAAGTATTTGTTTTACCTGTTTAGGATTCCAGCAAAGTAAGATATATAGATGACATTGTCTTTGGTCATAATTAATTACTAATGCTACTATCAGGACTCTCCCTCAAGAGAATTTTGGATCATTGCAAACTTAGTGAACAATTAGTGGTACATTCAAACTGATCAGGGGATCAAACTGTTTCCCATTCAATAAAGAAACTCCCAGCAGCCCAGGATAAAAAATCTGACTGACGCTACTTCTTATCTATTCGCCAAGGTTTATCAACAAATCCAAACTTTAAACATCTCCAGGATCACAAGAAAAAACTACTCTAATTAGGCAAGAGCTACAAAGTTAATATCAAACAAGATGATAACAATGTCCCTTTATCAAACTTGAGGCAACATTACCTTAGCGTCAGTGACATCAAACTAATTAACTAACATCCCTGTTGACTACCTCATGCTCATAAACACTTTGTCAAGGCTAAAATTTAGAAGGGGCTATCAAGAAGGTTTTTTTGCACCTCCCAACTGTCATGAGATTTCCAGCAGTTGTGGTGCCCAAGAAGAATAGAAAGCTCCAGATGTGCATTGACTATACCCCACTGAACAAGTTCTTAAGGAAGAAAGCTTACCCCCTGCCTCTAATTTATGTAATTCTCAGTGTCATGGTGGGGCCTAAATATTCACCAATATTGATCTCTTTTCTGGATACTATTAATTGGTTATAGCCAAAGATTTGATAAAAACCGCGTTTGTCACCAAGTATGTTCAGTTTATGCACATACGTATGCCATTCTGGCTTACCAAACACCATAAACCTTTTAAAAATTTTTCAAGGATAGCCTATTCTGGGATCTAAAAATTGATCTATTAACTTTTATCTTAACAATATTACAGCCTATTCATTGAACTTCCAGAAGCACATCCAAAACTTAAAGGTTTTATTCAAATGGATTAAGAAGGCTAACCTCATCATTAATTGGATCCAAGTTGGCCTTATGCACCATAAAAGCTAATACTATTAGGCCACATACTTACTCCCAAGGGAAGAGCCACCAACCCAAAAAATCTGTGCTATTGTCTCCTGGCTTATTCTTGAAATGCTAGTGAACTTATCAGTTTCCTTGAAACTGTTGATTGTTAAAATTCCTTTATTCCAAAGTACAGTTGGTTCTCAGAGCTGCTATACCATCTGCAGACAAAAGGTTTTCTCTCAGAATTTATTTAACCCAAGCAACACAGTTTTGACAAAAAAAATCAATGAATTAAGCTCCCATCTTAATTTCCCAGAATTTCAAAGTCTTTCTTAGAGTATTTACTGTTGCAAGATATATTATCTTGTAACTGTATTAACACAACACCAACATGGCAATATCCACCAATCAAGTACATCTTCAAGAAGTTCAGTCCCTGCCAAAGAGAGTATAAAACCTATGGAAAGGAAATACTTGACATTGTCTACGCTCTCCAAAATTTTGAAATTATTTATTGGATCATTATGATACTATTAAAATTGACAACACTGATATATCTTTCCTGTTCAACAAACCAATTACTAATGGCTGCCAAATTTGTTAGGAATATATACTAATGAGAATTTAGTGTGAAGCTTGTAAAACCCCTTGGAAAGCTTAATGCCATAGTTCTATTTATTCTTGCATCCCTCCAGCTACTCAACCAGTCCTACTTACCATATGGACAAATCAACCTGGAACCTGAGTTGCTACAAATTTAACATCTTCCTTTAGACCTTCAAAGTCTTAAGGAAATAATCATTGGGTGGCAATTTACGTTTAAGTGCACCAAGTTTTTGATTATTAATATATAATTATATCTAAGAGCTAAGGACACTTTTTTCAAGTAGCTCCAAAGAATTTATGATTAAAATACCTCAAGGAAATCTACAATAACGCTGAGCACTTTAGAAATAAAAATCAGGGAATGATTTCCTCTTACTGGTGGTAAAAATTTGGTTGACCACATTATCCATCTAGCTTGCTTACTAAATTTCAAAAAGGTTGTTAAAGCAATCTATCGTTTGGCCATGGTTGGCGACTAAATTAGTAGTCATAGTTAACCAAGGGATATAATCTGACAATTGGTTTCAATTGTTGTTTTGTTAGAGATCGTCCTCAACAATGTTAAGTAAGCATTTTGATGAGGGCTTGATTTCTGATAGTTAAATTGCCATAGTGGATCATTCAATCAGAGGCGGTGTATGATAAGGGTCTTTTTACAAAGCCACTAAAGTGGTTAAATGCTTGTTTCGGTGGTAGTTATCAGTCATAATCAGGTAACACAGCCCCCAGACCTTCTGTGTACGGTTCCTAACACAAGTGGATGACTGCCAGTCTATGAAAGGTTATAGTGTGAGGATTAAATAAGATGAAAGCATTCGGCATATTCAGATTCTAATCCTAAGGGTCAAAAGTTTTGAGAGATCAATCAGTTGATTTTCAGAGAATTATCTGAAAAAGTTGTCTACCTTTTGCCTATGAAACCCTAGCATTCTCTAATAAAAATTAGAGTTTAACTGAAATATAGCTATTTTAACTACTTTTAAATTGAATATTGAAGGGAAGATAAGTCCCTAGATGTTTTCTCAAATACAGTTCGCCAGAGTGTTTTTGTTTCCACTTATTATTAAGACTCAACTTACTAGTTGTCGCCATACAACTAGTGTTTTTACTATTATTTTACGACCAACCTGTGTAGTAAACTACTAAAAAGTCTACACTTAGTGCTCGCTACAGGGGCGTATTTGAGTCTTATCAAATAATACTACCATGTCCTCTGTTCAGGGTAAGATTCACGGCTATGGAATGAGCTGGAGAGTGTGAATCAGACTAACCTAATGTCAGTGGCTCAGGCCAATTTATTCAGAATAGAGAATCGCGTTATCAAGGTGGAAGATGATGTCAACCTTGTTGCTTAAGATAATAATGAGATATTTAGGAAAATATCTGAGTTAGAGCAAAAATATAACAAAGTGGAGAAGGATCTACTCCTGTATATAGTAGCATATCAAGCCAAGTATGGGAAAAATAAGATATTACAGGAGAAACATGGTCAGCTCCAGAAACAAGTACAAGAATCAGAAATTATTAATGCACTTGTAATCATGCAGAAACTGAGATAGGGGATCAGGACTTATCAAAAAATGGAAGTAACATAGGAGTAGTCAGCCTACTTGAAATATGCCAAGTGCCTATACTGCCATTTCAATAATGACCCCCAACAACACACCAACTGGCACTAGAATGGCTAGCCACGCTACTTGTCTTGAAATTGAGCCTGAGGAAACTGAGAAAATTTGACCCACTCCAAAGTTGCCACCCTTTCATTGGGATAATGCCCCAGATTTCTTTATATTGCTTAAAATGGCCATGTTGAGTTTCAGTGATTTCCAAAAAGCTGTTACTGTTATTAAGTGTTTAGATACCGCTTGTCTAAACTTGGTATTATCCCATTTGTGAAGAGAAAATTGGTCATATAACGAGGCAAAAAATGCAATTATGAAGGAATTTGGCGGCCCTTAATGAATGGTTAACCAAAAGCAGGAGTTCATGGGAATAAAATTCCAAAAAGATGAAACTATAAAAGAATTTACCAGATGTTTCTATGAGGAAGCGCAAATTGTAAGGAGAGTGTCTATAACTCTTTGTTTCCAGTGAGGTGGTGCACGGTGCACAGTTCCAATACATGGAAACTAACCATTAGTACCAAGGTTACTAGAGCTCAGAAGAGGGGGCTGGAGAAATAATAACTTAAAAGAAAGAGTACGATTGTTATAAAAAATACCACCCCAAAAACGACGCAGTGCACAAAGGGGAAAGGGGTAAGCATCCCAGGTTGGAGGAAACCTGGGCGAACCATCAGTGCACTAGGGGCTAACTGGATCATGTGTAAAATGGTATGATGAATGTAGCGAGAGACCTCCTCAAAGAGGTCCACACACAAGATCATTCAGAATAACATAATTAAAAATGGGAAAAAATGGGAAGGTTTATTGTAAGAAGTCGACCAACAAGGAATGTTGGTCATGAAAATTAAATATAAACATCATCAGGGTAATTTTGGGTCTGTCAAAGCATTCCCAAGCACCAATTCACCAATAGGCAGACAAACCCATCCGAATTGGTAGAATACACTGACACTGACTTCACTCAAGTAAATAATTGAAGTTTTATCTGACTTAAATGCATAATTTCATAGATGGAATGGGTTTTGAAACCCCATTTCTCGACTAACCAAATTGAACTGTCAGCATTAATAGTGTAAACTGTCCGTTTTAACGCCTGGGCTGACACAAGGGGCTGGGTGTTAGGCACCTCACTAGTACCAACATGGGCATATTTGGCTTGTACCCAGCGTTAGTCTACTGTGTGCCTGAGTTCAGGGAGGGCCTTAAGCTTCACCTTCTGGACCTCCTGTCGCCAAGCCTTATCCTTGGGGTTGGTCCCCACTATCATGTCATTTAATCATGACACAATCTTGATAGGAGCTAACACCATGAGCAATTTTGACACTTGCATTGCCATGAAGGCAGCGCTCTGACCTTATTGAGATTTACCCAATCCATGGCGTCAACCTTTACCAATAATAATGCTACTTATCAAATGGTGGAGCACCTAAAAGAATTGGGCTCCACTTCAACGCATTAAGTCAAAGTGTAAAACAACAACTGCCTTTTGACTCAAATTTGGCAAAAAATCCTGAGCCCAAAAAAAATCTTCCCACTTGAATGGGAAAAAAAACTGAAGGTCCAAATGACCTAGTAATAGACCACGCATCACTTGTAACAGATGAGTAAATACTGTCCACAATATACTGCCCAGTTCTAAAGTAAGAAACCAAAGGATCAGGTGAACTTCTTCCAGGAAAACAATACCTATGAGGATTCAGGAATAGACCTTGCAGTCTGTCGCGATTTTGGTATGACTGGTCAATAGACATGGGATAGCTGGGCGGGATCTGCTAAACATAGTATCAGTTGCAATTATTTAAGTGCCTCGAGATTAGGCGATATTGGGATATAATGGGTCTTTATTGGATGTAATGAGTTTATTGGATCGCCTCTATATAAGGTGATAAGGCAATGTCGACATTTGACAAATATGGATTAAATCGCCTACAAATAGGGTGACAGAGGATTAGGAATAACAAGCCAAATTTGAGGAGAATCAGCAGAATAGAATAACCCAAGAAATGAGAAACAGTATCGCCTGAAGCTGACATATATAAGTGAAATGGGCGATTGAGAGGAGGTAGGGAGTTTTTAGCATAGAAGAGATGGGACAGCGAAAAGTAGCTGTATTCATAAAATAAATAAAAGAACTGGTTGGGGCAATTTCTCCTATTTTTAGTATTTTTCAAGTGTGTCCAAAGGACTGACGATCCCCACATCATCCATCTGTTGCTCAGTGGGTCGACCTGTGCAAATAACCCAACGGATCCTAGCTTTACCATTTAAATTATAACAGTGGTGCTCACTACAGGGGGCCTATTGATCAACCACATAACACTCCAGAACTCCAGTCGCCAGCCATGCCTTATCCAAGCTGTGTTTTGGGGAGTCTTCCTGAAGCACCGCATCATCTGGATATGAGGAACTTAAAGTCACCTTGGACGCAGTACTCAAAAACCAAGATGAACTTCTTCAAGAACGCAATGGGGTCATGCACCAACTTGATAGTACGTTTAGTCAAATGAAAATCTTGGGACTACAAAACAAAGAACTTGCCAAATGACTGAATGATACCACCCAGCAGCTGCAATATGCAGAACAAAGATTAACCAATCCTTCTCGGTCATCTCACTGGGACAATGATGACTATCAAGAAGAGGCATCATACATAGGAGAAAACAACGCTAGTCAAAGCTACTACAACCAAGATGATAGCACCAGTTATTCCTATGAGTCGGAACAACACTTACCTCAAGTAATGGCAGTACTAACTATGACCAAAGGTCATTCTACTTCTGAAGTGACAAATATCCCAACTTCCGCTAATCCTACTCCTCATTGAGAATCTGCCTTTGGGTCTCATTCTGTTCCACAGTATAGCCCCATACCCTGTGAATGAGAGGAGGAAGTTAATATCAAAAGATACCCCCATTTGCTGCAATGGAAACTTCCATAGGTTCTTTAAACGATTTGAGTTTGCAGTTGAAGGAGCCTCTGATTATTTGGAAGGCTAAGTTGTTAATATCTGCCCTGGATGTAGGAAGTGCCGATCAGGTCACCTGTTACCTCCCAAGTAGTTCTGTCACCCATAAGGATGTAAAGGACACTGTATTCTGCTTGTTTGAAGGAAACTCAAAAATGTTGCAGTGGAAAGCAGAATTCTTAACAATCAGATTTTGTTGAAACGAGACTCTCATAGAGTTCGCTGATTGATTCACAACATAATCCCATGTACTGATTGGAGCTGGGTACTTAGCAGAAGCTGACGTATGTATTGCCATGTCCGCCACAGTGAAGCCATATAGCAAACTTTCTAATGTTATTTTGCCGCTCCTGGATGATGATGTACCTCTGCTTAAGATTGTACAGTTTTTACGTTGGGTATCCCCTAACTTTTCACCGCCAAATTTGGATCATAAGACTACTACTGCCATGGCAACCTCTTATTCCAGAGAATACTGTCGTCCACCTCCAGCTCCAATTAGTAATCCTCAGCCTTACTATAACTCTGCGCCTCATCCTCAGCTTAATTATAATCAACAGTTTGATCAGCGTCAATGGGCTGGCCATGACAATCACCAGCAACCTAGTTATTGACCTGGACCCAACTATGCCGACTGTCAGCAATCGGCTTACTGATCTGGGACTGGGTATACAGAATGACCCCAAACTTATCAGTCTGGACCCGCTTATGATAAACCAGGACGTGGTTCTTATGGGGTTAACTTCTACAAATGCGGTCACCCTGGTCATTTGGCAAAATTCTGCCATAATCGCCGTGTGAATTACATACAACAAGACCAATACTACCAGGGAAAAGATGGAGCGGAGTAGAGATGGGACCCTCTACCTCTGTGATACCCACTCAAAACGTCCCCAAATCAATAGTAGTATACCATGCGAAAGTTCCTCAGTATGATGATGAAATTTTACACCAGAAGCCAGTTGGAGGAGTAAACGTAGTTACCTGAGCTCAAACTAAGGTGGTGGAGGAAGAAGAGTCACTCAAACAACTGAAGCAGTATGCCTGTCAAATGCTTGATCAAGCTTCCTAGGACCAACTTGATTCTGCCGCGGATGCGCCAATTCTGAAAGGAATAAACGTCGCCCTTCCAGTAGATGCCATTGTCAGAGAATACCCCCAAGTCGGAGAGGGGATTATGACTTTCCTTGGGAAAAGAGAGAGCCCTTAAATGTTCATATATTAAACAGTCAATATTCTTCTTATTCTGAGTGTACACACTGTGATATTTTTGTAGTGAAAAATAGAGTTCGCGCTATAATAGATTCTGGTTCTCCAGTCAACATAGTTTCTACTAAGTTAATGAAAAATGTTGAGGTTGAAACCTGATGTGGACCATCGCATGGTTTATGGAACTGCTGGAGCTGTAAGCACTGTCTCCAAGGGAGCTTATAGTGCGCTACCTCTGCGCTTTAGGTCCATTGTCATTGTGGCTCTAGCGATTGTATTACCAAATGAAAACTACAATCTTTTAATTGGGACCACTTTCCTGTGTCATTTCGGGGCTGTCATTGATATGACGGAGGAGACCCTTGCCATTCTGGGTCAGCAGATCCCAATTTACTTTACTACTAGTGGAGTACCAAAGGATCTGGTGCATATGAGTCATATCACCTTGCCTATAGTGATGGGGTATGGCCTGTTCGCTACCATTGACTAAAGCGCAAAACTCAGGCCCTCCCCCAGCAGATGTATGAATATCAGGGGATACCTCTTCGAGTGGCAGGGCCCATATCTATCCCTTCCAGCCATCAAGTCTTAGTGAATACTGAGTTAGAGGTGGAAGTGCTGAGTGAGTTATATGGGGAAGTTATTGGGCTCTATCATCAAACATGGTTTGAGCTGCACGTGGCTCCAGAAATTATACTTCTGGGAAATGGGGAGATAAAGGATTTGTTAGCAAACCTGCAGAGTGAACCAATGAAAATCCGCCACCACCAAACTATAGAGTATCTACATCTGATTCCCATAGGTGAGGTCCATCAGGTTCATGATTTCAGATCATTGGATGATGGCTCTATCGCTCAAAACATTGGCTGATGTACTAATGGTGGTACCATGGAGTAATTTAACAGGATTATTGGATGAACAAAAAGACCAAGCAATAGCTTTATTTCAGAAATACAAGGGGCTTTTCAGTGTTGATGATCATGATTTAGAGTGTGCTCAGGGGGTGGTCCATCGATTAGACACTAGTAATCATCCTCCAATAAGGTCTTGGCCAATCTGCCATTCTTGGGCAGCGGAAGATGTGGCTACTGAGGAAATTGACAAATTAATACAATAAGGGATGCTTGAACCATTCAAAAAACCCGTGGGCTTCACCTGTTCAAATTGTAAAAAAGAAGGACAGCACCAACCAGGTAGTAATAAATTACCAGAAGCTCAACAGTACTACAAAAAAGGATTCATATCCCTTGCCCAGAATCAATGATGCTCTGGACCAATTAGGGGTGCCCGCTACTTTTCTGCAATGGACTTAATATCAAACTACTGGCAAATCGAGTTACCCTTGGCAGAATAAGAAAAATGCGCTGTGATCACCTCTAAAAACCTTTTTCAACCAACATGAATGCCTCAAGGACTGTGCAACGCCCCGACTACGTTTCAGCATGCCATGGACACTATTCTTGGTGACCTGAAACTGTCATGCGTCCTAGTATACCTCAATGATATTAACGTTTTCTCTCAAACCTTTTTGGAGCACCTCGACCACCTTGAAGCAGTATTCCGCTGGCTGGCTGAGAGGAGGACATTAAAATTAAGCCTCAAACTTGTAACTTTTTCAAAGATCAGCTGGAATACCTGGGGTTTGTGGTAGACTTAACTGGGCTGCAGCCACAACTGGCTAAGGTGGAGGCCATCAGCCAAATGACTACTCCCACTAGTAAGCGCGACATACAGGTATTTCTGGGAATGGCCAGTTACTACCGTTGCTTTATCCCCAATTTTATCTGTATTGGGGGCCGTTATTCGAGTTGTTAAAGAAAAATGCAGTGTTTGAATGGAGGGAACATCGTCAATCCGCTTTTAATGCACTTTGTATGGCTTTGAGCAGTGCACCGGTGTTGCAATATCCAAACTTTGACCAGGAGTCTATTGTTCAGATGGATATGTCCCTTTCCACTGTTGGGGTAGTACTTTCTCAGAAAGACGATGAGGTAGAGGAACAACCTGTTGCATTCTGTAGTTGTAGTCTGAACTGTCATGAGCGTAATTATACTGTGACCGAGTGAGAGTGCTTAGCAGTAATCTATGCATATAAACAATTTAGAGTCTATCTGCATGGGGTAAAGTTTAAAGTCGTAACCAATTATGCATCATTATGCTGGTTGCAGGACCTCAAAGAACCAGAAGGTCGGTTGGCTCAATGGGGTCTCAAGTTACAGGCTTATGATTTTGAGATTTTTCATCAGCCGGGAGCAAAGCATCAGAACGCTGACTGTTTATCTCAATTACTGACTATTGCAGTGACAGAGGACCTCAGCGACGTGATGTATGATAAGATGCTCAGCGGAAAATATGATGACAAACTGCCCAAGTAATCAAAGTGTTAAATGAAATGCGCACAAATACCTTCCAATGGAATGGAGAACTGTACAAATGAATCAGCAATTCTACAGTGAATTTCTCGCGCCCCTCAGCATGGCTGGGAATCATTATGAGCGCTCACAGAGCAGTTGGGCATGGTGGAGTGTGTAAGACTATGGAGTTGTTATGCCCACAATATTATTGGGAAAGTATGAGTTTTGATGTGCTCAAAACTATTTCCTGTTGCCATCAGTGTCAAGTGAAGAAGCCATTCCACCGTACAACATCATACCAGTTAGTGAACCACATTTTGCTTGACACACGGTATCCCTCAATGTCGTTGGCCCCTTGCCAACAGGAGCCAACCATTGTAAGTACATTCTAGTGGCTATCAACCAATTGATCCGGTGGGTTAAAGCAAAGGTGATATGATACTTGAGGGCAGTTACAGTGGATTGATTCATGTTGGAATGCATTATTCAGTAGCACAACTGCCCTCAGTTTATTCTCACTGATAATGGCACCAACTTCACCTAACACATCCTCCCCAAGCTGAATGAGCTTATGGGAATCCGCGGGTTCTGATGACCCCATACCACCCCGAGTCCAATGAAATGGTCAAACGGGTGAATGGAACTCTGGTGAACATATACAAAAATTAGTAACGGATCGCCCTTCCAATTGGAGCTCTCTACTTTCCACCTTTGTGTTTGCTTATAATATTAGTTACCATTCCACCATGGGGAAGAGCCCCTTCCAATCACTATATGGCCAACACCCAGCTCTTCTGGCGTTGCTTTATGCATGTGTAGAAGACACTGGCGGACTAGAACCCCACCACTATTTGACTAATCTCGCGAATATTCTGATCAAACTACAAACTGAAGCATATTCCTTCAGCTTGGCCAAGAAGATTAGGAATCAGGCCGCTGATCAGGCACGTTGTAGTGGGTTGGCGCCATTTAAGGAAGGCGATATGGTTCTCTTTCACGATCAGCATGGATTTGGGTGGAAGCACAAGCTGGCTGGTATTTGGGTTGGTCCGTTTGAAGTAATAGAGAAAACTGGAGTCAGCGCATATACCATCAAGGATCCTACAAGTGGTTGGATCATTAACTGTTACACGCGAAGTTCCTCCGCCCTTAATAACAATAGAATATTATCATCCAGTCAAGATGAAAGCAAGCCAAATTCAAGAAGAATCAGTGGAACGGAATAGCCCAAGCAATGAGAAACAGTATTGCCTGAAGCTGATGTATATAAGTGAAATGGGCGATTGAGAGGAGGTAGGTTGTTTTTAGCATAGAAGAGATGGGACAGCAAAAAGTAGCTATATCCATAAAATAAACAAAGAACCGGTTGGGGCAATTGCTCCTATTTTTAGTATATTTTCAAGTGCGTCCAAAGGACTGTTGATCCCCACATCATCCATCTGTTGCTCAGTGGGTTTGACCTGTGCGAATAACCCAATGGATCCTAACAATACCATACAAAATTATAACACAGTCTATATAAAAAAACAATATAAGTCCTCATATTGCCCTATACCCCCCAGAAAAGATCAATGAAATTAGTACTTCTGACCTGTTTGTAGATGTACCTGTTTACAATTCTCTCCAGGAAGCACAGGTCTGAATATACATGCAATAACTCATTTGAAAGTGAATGCAATGAATTCCAAAAATTATATCAGAAGTTTCATGACCCTACACTTGTCAACTGTTGGAAAAGGACCAAAATGCTGATGATCAAGATTAATTGCTAAAGTCAAAGTTGGAAAACGTTAAAGTTTTGAATTCTGTCACTACCATCTAGGATTCATTGCTTGATATATCAGTTTAATTTTTCCTACTCTGGATTCAGCAACCAATGCTGCTATACATTCAGTAAAGAATATTTCTATAATACTCTAAGTGTACTTATCCAATGTTTTAAATAACTGATTGTAAGTAAGGGATATTATCAATAGTGGTGCACCAATCAATATAGTGTATACCAAATTAGTAAAGCGTCTAAAAATTTTTTCTGGATATAGCACATTAAAAGAAGTATAGACAGCTGGGACCAACCCTACCACTTCCTGTGAGATGTTTAATGCATTAAATCTTTGTTTTAAATCTCTAGACATGTCTGAGCCAGTGATCATTCTACCCAATTAGAATTACGATATTCTCATCATTACTGACTTCATGCAGAAGTATGCAGTTAAGTGCGACATTAATGAGAATACTATGACAATCATGGGCCAGACACTACCAATGATCTATCATTGAAGGGGGGATGTCCCCCTCAGCAAGATAAATAACTTTATAAACGTGATATATAAAAATGGCATCCTTATTTTTGGCTATAAACTAGTTGGGAAAATCCTGTCACTACTAGAAGGTGTGAATGAAAACTGCAGAATTCCAATCTGAGTAAAAAGGAATTAAACACACTGCCTGAGATGCAGACAATGGTAAATACTGAACTGATGCTGAAATTTCCTGAGAAATTATATGTCAAAATCGAGGCTTCCTGGAAAAGGTCAAGAATTGAACCTTGAGTAGCTCCAGGAATCTTTATTCTGGGTATAGGAAAATCTGTATCCTTTCAGCCAATTTTGGAAAATGCCAATTGAATTATGTGATATTAAGTAGTTGGGTTTGCCTAGTTGATCCCTAAACTGAGCTCCGTTTCTTTCTAAAATTTGGGGATTTGTATGAAAAGGGATTACACTTTTCTCTCTCATTGCAAACATTTTTGAAAAATAGTCAATTCAAAACTAGGTAAGTTTTATAAATCTCATTGAGGATATTAGTGTGCACCCAATGTTGGGTAGCAGTTGAGCAAGCAAAGTAAATGGCAAAGGAGTGGGCACTGCACCGTTCAAAGTTTGTAAACGCCCCAGCAACACCAGCGGCCTCTATAAAATAATAAAAAACCAGTGGTTAGTATTTCTCCAGAAATTTTGTCCTATAAGATGAAATGAAACCAGTTCATCAATACTCCACATTTCC